>JABUQX010067273.1:0-52175 GCA_015478945.1 Trachelipus rathkii
TTACGAATTGAGTGTATTGCTATTAGCGCAGGTATAAGTATATATATAATCAGGCAGTACTAATGAGAATAATATATATAATGGCTATATATATAGTAGTACACTCATATCTATATACTATATATATATGAGAATAGTTTTTTTTTTACAATAGCTACAGGGAAAACAAATACAATGTTGGAATCTCTGTTGTGTACAATTTCTATCTGAAGTATTGTAAAAAAAACAAAATAAGGTATATATATATAATTAACCAATTTGGCTGTATTTTTTTTGGGGGGGGGGGGTGCGGGGACATAGTATATATAGATCATATATATATCTATATGAGATATAAGATATAGCCACCTAATACTTGTAGATATATATAGTATAGTTATACTAATATAGTAGACGTATATATATGATATAATTTTGTTAAGGTATTCAATCACGGCAAATGTAGGGGGCTCGAGCGACGGGGAACACAGAGGGTGGGGCGTTTTCCATACCCCGAGGGGAGGGGCGGAGGAACCGGAGACCCTCCAACCAAATACCAAAGAGCGGGGTGTTCCGGAGAAGACCTCCCCGGAGGGGGGAATTAGTCCCACCCCGTAGTTCCCGGAAGGCCGAGAGACCTGACTCCTGCCATCGGTGGGGTATACCCTTGGGGTATTCTGTAATAGTTAAAAAGAGAGAGAAATTTAATAGAAAGTCTTTATTTAAGGCGAGTAATCCCAATAAGGTCTCATAAATGTCTTTCTATAATCATATTCTTATATATTTTAACAATAATTTTATTTTATTTAATTTTTTTTACATTTTCCTATGTAAATTTTTACCGAGTGATTCCAAAAATGTTTATGTCCTTCAGCTTGTAGCTATTGTGTTGTAGGTTTTGCATATATATAGTTAGGTATTTATCCTATATATACTATACGTGATTAACCGTATATTATTTATAGTATATATATATAAGCTATTATAGTATAGAACGTTTATATAATACCATCATATATTATAGATAATTATATATATTATATATAGTAAGCCTATTTTTTATCTCGAGACAGTTTATGGGCTGGATATGTAGGCGGGAGGGCCCGCTTATGTCGCTGAGCGTCTTGTAGAGTCGGTAAACTATAGTAAACACCGGCTGCCATACTTTGTTGTTGCCCCCATATCCGAGAATCGTAAGGTGGTTTCGACCAATCACTCTAGAATTGTATGTATTTCTCTTTTAGTGGTATTGAGACTTAGATGCATAATAGCTTTTTTATTTTGCTCTACATCATAAAATCAATTCGTGCGATGAAATACTGAGGAACTGATTGAATTTTTTAAGAAAAGTTTTTTTTAAATTATGCGTGGAGATGGCGAGGTTACTGTTTGTGTGCTTAAGAAGCTGAACGAAGTAGTATATATTGTGTAAAATAATTTATTTATTTTAGAGCTGGACAAAGAGTAATACTGAAATATGGAGAAGTTAATAATTATAAAAGGATTAAAGTTTGACTTATTACCGAAACCATACCAACCACCAGTTACGTACAATTTTAAAGATGTTGAAGAGGGAAAGAGGACTTTTCTTTATGAATAGCTAGATCTGCACAATTCTTGGCCAGAGTATTCTAAAATATTGAAAGGACCGTTCTGTAGATTGTGTGTCTTAAGTTGACCTTTTATCAAAAGAGGTATATTTGGCTCATTTATCGTATAACAATTTAGAAAATATAAAGACATGCATTCACTTTCTTGCTAAAGCTCATGTAAGTTCAGAATGGCATGGAGATGTCTCAGTATAAGCAAAGAATTTCAAACGAAATATGTTATATAAGCGTGTTAGTGTAACTGAACAACTTCATGTTGCTGAGCACTTATTTATTAACAAAAAAATAGACAAAAATTGGTACCTCTATTTTCTACTTTAATATTTTGTGGCACACATGATATCACTATTCGAGGTAGCACTGCAGATACCGGCAATTTTTCAGATTTGCTTAAATTCAGAGTAGAAACTGGAGATGTTCCTAAGGAACATTTGAAATCAAGCATAGCAAAGGCCAAATACACATCTCATATGATTCAGAATGAACTTATATTTATTTGTGGCAATTTGATATGTAATCAAATTGTGAATGAAGTAAACAATTGTGAATATTTCTTCCTTTTAGCAGACGAGACAGTAAACATATCAGGGACAAGGAAACAGCTTATCGATTGGTCTTTAGTATGATAAGGATCTCAATGTATGTTGAAGGAATTTCTAGGGACTTTAACTCTTGAAAAACTTGAAAGCTGAAGATTATAGAACTGAGTTGTCTTACTAAACGAGATATATACAATTTAAATATGAGTAAGCTTGTTGGATTTGGGTTTGATGGGTGCTCCACTATGGCTCACAAAGAAAATGGAGTTCAAAAGGTAATAAAGAGATCAGTGCTCTAAAGCCAAATTTTTTCATTGTTCTTACTCCACAGATCGCCCAGGAATGAAATTCCCACTTTCTCTTGGTTGGCGGTTAGAAGGACAGTAAAGAAGCAAATATAACAGCCTCTGGGGCCTGGTTTTAATTTGTGCAGATATTTGAGGTGGTTTGATTAAGGTTGAATGTGTTTGTAGTGTTGCAAATTTGGGTGGTGGCCGCATCTTAGTTTGGTCAAGGATGACTAAATGGTTCTTGGAAGAGAGCTAAAGTCAGAAGTTATTTCAGGTGGATGTTCTTTTAGTATATTGTTAGGTTGTTTAGTTTTTAAATAGTTTTCGGCTAAGAGTGTGTGAATTTGTTTGGCGTATGAGATGTTGTTTTGTAGTGGTTGGATGTTATTAAGAAATGCTGTAGAAGATGGTGGTTGTTTGAGCCTATGATTAGTGGGGTTTGAAAGGGCGGTGTTGCATGGGTGCTGAGGTGTTTGTATTTTGTTGTTGAACTGAGTGATTATCATTTCTAAGTGTTTGTCTGTGGGAAGTATTTTTGTTTCATCATACAGATGTTGCTGTGGTGGTGTTGATGTGCATCCTGTTATGATTCTGAGTGCCTTGTTTTTGGTTATTTGCAGTTTTCTTATGTTTCCCTTAGACAGTAATGATTCCATAATAGTGAGGCATAATTTAGTATTGGACGGATGTATTGTTTGTACGTGGTGGTGAATATGTTTGTTATTAGTGATGTCTATGCCAGCTATGGTTCTTAGTATGTTTAGTTTCCTGTTTGCTGATGTGTTTTATATGTGTTTTATGTAAGTCAAATCTGTGTCAAGCGTTATGCCAAAGATTTTGGGAGATTTTGCCTTTATTAAATTAGAGGTATTTTAGGCGTGCTGCTGAAATTACCAAGTATGTATGACAGCTGAGTCTATAAACGATGCGTGTATTCAGTATGGTGTGTGAGACGACCCAACCGACTCAGTTTGGGCTCACATCCACTAATATAATGATGTTATCGGTATATATATATATATATTATATTAGTCTATTATACTATATAATAGTATAATAGTATAATAAGTATATATATTAGTAAAATATATGTAACACTTCCTTAACATGGTTAATCCGCGCCTTATGCAGAGGGTAAACACAGGAGGCCAACGTAGATGCACGGAAACACGAACTTTTAAAGCCAGCTACCCAAACCTGGTCGACCACCCGAAGTGTTTGCATAGGTCAATGTTTAATTATTACGGCCTACGCAGGAAAGAAAACTCCATATAGAGTTAGTATATATGCGAGATAATTTATATAAGTCGTATACAGTAGAAGTAGATATATAGGTATACCAATAATACTATCAATACCATTATAGTGCGTAAAGATTAGATTACTTGGGTATAGGTTAAGGGCCACATAGAGTACTGGACGTAATAGTTAACTGTCATGAATTTATTAGATGATTTAAGGATAAGTAATGTGTAGATGAAAAGGGGAAAAGGAATAATGCAGAGTGTACGTAGGAAAGTTGTGACGGTAGGAAGGGGGCTGCTGCAATTTAATCGTTGGTGGATGTAAGGGGACTAAGTAGGACTATGGTCTGGATAAAAAAGTATAAGATATCTAAAGTACAATGTTGTTCAGATGAACAATCTTTAGGGGGTGTGTTAGGTGTGGAACGAATTGAATAAAATGGGAATGAACGCATAAGGGGAGTTGTGTGGTGTGATGAGAGGAGTAAACGAGAGAGAATAAACGAGAGTCCATTGAAATGGTTTGGTCATATGGAAAGGATGGAAGATAGTCGGTTGTATTAAGCGGATTGTAAAATTGGTGAGATGTTGCTGGGAATCACCAGCATTGAGGTGATGGAAGAAAAGTGGATTAAGTCAGTAAACGAAACGCCTTCATGAATCGAACGTGGGGTTGGCAGAGGCGAGAAGGAAAAGGTGCATTAATATCAGAGGATGAGTGATGGAGTTTTGTGGGAGGGGTATCGGTTGGTGGCCCGCAACAATTGGGCCAGAGATGACCCACATGAAGAGATTGCCAATAGGCGAAGGGCCCTTCGCGGTCCCTGTGAAGCTCTATTGTAGAGAGTTCTGACTGCGACGAGTTCTTACTAAAAGGAATAAATGGGGAGGTTTTAAGGCTGGCCATTCTTATTCGACTGTTGCGTCAATATTCTTCCCCCTACTTTTCTGTTTTCTAGTGCATGTTGCTCACTTACCCCCAGTCCCTGGGGAGAGAAGGTGGGGTATGAATGATGATTTTATATATATCTTAACAATAATTATAATTATACAGGAAGTAAAATTATATATATACTATTATATATATATACTATTCTATTATATTAAATATTATATATATATATACCACTCCTAATATATAATACCTCACTAAATATTATTTTATATTTACTATTTTATTTTAATTAAATGATAATTAATCGATAATCATGTTATGTTTAATTCTGTGAAATTTTATAAACATCATTTTGTCTGAAGGTCCATTAACAATATGCAAACAACTTGTTCCATTAATCAATCCAGCACCAGGAAGATTTATGTCTGTCGCGAGGAAAACTATGTCTTCACCTGAAAGTAAATATTTTATTCATAACAAAAGTGAAAATAATACAGAAATATGGAAGTCATAGAATACCATACACCTAAAGCAGCACCTATGAAGTCATCCAAGGTACGACCCCACCAGGGTGTACATGGTAAGGTTCAAGTCTCGTCTAGCATTGTATTGTTCCAGAATTAAAGGAGAATTCAGCTGGATTACACAAATTTAACAAACCCTTTTGAAATCACTCTTCCGAAATGATATTCAACCATATAGCCGCATTTAGCAACCTCCACAAATACGAAGCACAAAGAAAAATCATCATTAGGACGCTAGAAAAATTATAGAAACCGGTTGAATTTTGAAAAAAATTTAGAAGTGTTTAAGGTCAATGAGGGTGGAGATTAATAACCATCCGCGACCACCGGCAAGAGCCCCCCTAGGTATGTTATCATTCCACACATACGTTCCCTCCTGCTGGTAACTTTTGACAGGTTAAATCAAATCTGAGAGTTTCAGGGTTTTAACATACATTCAGATTTCAGTTTACCCCACTCTTGACGAAGACTTTCTGAAAACACAAACAATACGATACTCAACAACTCAAGTTAAATAGTAGGCTAACAGAACACTTTCATCATAAAAAGAATGTAATAGCACTATTCACAACTCACGTTACGAACACTTGAACGCCAAATGATGGGGAGGAGACTAATAGATTCAGCTACGCAGATATATCATAATTCACATAACCACAGATACATGGTTCGAGTACGCCCAGCACAGATTAGAGAAAGAAAACATGGTTTTAAGACAATGTTTTAGAGATTTATACAAAATTCTACAAGACATATTATATAGCATTAGCACTAAAAATTTTTATACAGAGATAGACATTCGAAGTGTAAAAAGTGTGCTGCTTATTTTTTATAATTTATAAAATTTGTATAAATTATTTCCAGGTACTCTTCAAGACTTAGACTTCATATATAATCATATCAATATATAGAAAATAATGACATAATATAAAATAGATACCCCGATACAACAAATCGACGAAGCAACGGGATCAGGTAGCATACCAGAAAGGATTTTAAAAAAATCCCTACTTGCAGAGGTAGGAAGCTATAAAGCGAGAAAATGTGGTGCCACGACCGTGGGCACGTTCTACACAACCACCTTTAACGATAGGCGCCCCACCTTAAGCCATAATAAATCTTATAGCAATACCCACACAACCCAGAGAACAACACAAAAAAACAAATAAAAAAAAAAAAAAAGAAAAAACAAAAAGACAAGGAAAATACAGAATAAAAGGAAATATTTTAAATAAATAGAAAAAGAATAAAAAAAAAAAAAAAGAAAAAGAGAAAAAGAAATGACATAAAAATAGAAAAAAAAAAAAGAAAGCAGTAGCAGGAGGTAGGAACCTAGGGGGTGGATCGTGAAGCGTAAGGGAATCTGTCGTGAGCAAAAAAAATGTATAATATATTATATATATAATAATCTATATATATATATATATAATTATACACTATATATATATATATATATATATATATATATATATTATATAAACTAATATTATATATATATATAATATGGCTTTGAGAATAGCTCATGTCGTAACGCAACCGGGGTATATTTTGTCCTCAGGTCGCAACAATGGCGGTGGTGTCAACTCCCGGAGAAGCAGTTTGTTTCTTTACCTTCCTCTTATGTTCTTTCTTAACATCTTAATATAATTGCGATTATTATGGCAATATATATATAATATATACTATAGTATATATATTATAATATATATATATATATAATTATATATATATATATATATATATATATATATATTATATATACTGGGGCGAAGATCCGATATAGACGCCAAAAAATGATCCTTAAAAATTAAGATACTTTTAGAAAGTTTATTTAAAGAAAAATGTAGATAAAAGTTATCTATACACATCGAGTCTTTCAATTAATCAAAGAATATATCGATATCAATTAATAAACTGAAGTATGGTTTAGATCCTTACCGAGTTTTGGGCAGCGTATTGAATTAGAATCTGAATAGCACATGACGCCTTATTTTTGCGTGATTATTTATTGACCATGAAGGGAAGCGATTGTTTTTAATTCTTTCTAAAGAAGGAGACGGTGTGTTTTTAATCTTTTAAAAGAGGGAAGGATGTTGTTTTTAATTCCTTTTTAAAAGAAGAGGAAGGATGTGTTTTTAATTCTTTTAGAAAAAAATTTATGACACAATCCCATCTAAATGAAATATTTAGTATGAATATGAGCAAACTCGTGATCTCATCTTATCACCTCATTCTCTATGATTCGCTATCACAGGCATTTTTTTGTAAAGCAAAAAAGTTTGATAGAATCTTACATTCGCAGAAAAGAATGACCTGATCTGACCTGACCTACTAACCACCATATACTTATTTCTAACCTAACGTAATTATCCTAACCTAACCTTAACCCTTAAAAGTGGTTTACAAAAAAAAGTCCTATTATTACTTATATTATATATATATATATTATATATATATATAGTATATATATAGTATAATATATATATATATATATATATATATAATAATATATATATATATATAATATATTATATATATTATTATATAGGGTATAATTGGTTTAAAACTACAACTTTTGGTTTAAAACTACAGACTCATATCTCAAAAACTACAATAGATACAAGGAAAAGGAAAACATTGTTGGACCTGGTAACATTTTTAGTGCGGAAAAATGTAAAAAAAAAAATCATATCTCAAAAACTAAATACTACAGGGAAAAGGAATACAAATTTTTGGAATCCTTCGTAAAATTTTGTTAGGTAAATGTAAAAAATAAAATAAAAAATAAAATAAATAAAATAAATATTGGCTATTTTTTTTTTTAGGAGCAGGCTTATACTATATTATATAATATAGTATAATTTTTGTGAAAGGTATTACACCGGCAAACTGTAGGGGGCCTCGGCGACGGGGAACGTTTTTCCCATACCCGGTAGGGAAGGGACGGAGGAACCCCCGCGACATCCAATACCAAAGAACGGGGTTCCGGAGACCCCTCCCGGAGGGGGGAAATTAGTCCTACCCCGTAAGTCCCCCGGCAAGGCCGAGAGACCCCGCACTCCTGCCAGTCGGTGCGGTACACCTCCTTGGGGTATTCTTTACTTAAAAAAAGCAAAATTTAATAGAAAGTCTATTATTTTACCGAGTAACCCAATAAAGGTCTCAAATAGGCTTCTCCTAATCCATATTACTATATATTTTTAACAAATAATTTTTTTTATTTTATTTTTTTTACATTTTTTTTCATGTAAAATTTTAACAAGGATTAAAAAAATGTATTCTTTTTCGCTGTGGCTATTGTGAAGTCTTTGTGAGAATATATATAGTATTTATATATATTATATATATATTATATATATATAATATATATATATATATATATATTATATATATAATAATATGATAACTAGTATATATATTATAGTAATATATATATATATAGTCTATATATATAATATATATATTATATATATACATATTATAATTTCATATATATAGATTTTACATTTTCCGCACTAAAATTGTAACAGGGATTTCAGCAATGTATTCCTTTTCCCTTGTACTATTGTAGTTTTTGGATATGAGTGTTGTTTTTTTAAACCAAATTTCACCATATAGCCTAATATATATAATATATATATTATATATTTAAATACTAGTAATATATATATAAAAAAGATATATATATATATATATATCTAAATAATAATAGATATATATATATTAATATATAGGGTGATATATACTTAATATATTAGGCCCCTTCCCGGGCCCCCAAACTAAAGAAGTGTACCTCGTCTATATCTCGGAACTAAGATAGGACCAAGAAAACTGATAACATATATGTAATCAGCGTATCGAAATTTGTACGGAAAAATAATTTTTTTTTTTTTTGGGTTATCTCCAAAACTACGAAATAGGTACTAAGAAACTAATAACATTATGGAATCAGCCGTGGTGAAATTTGTATGAAAAAAAAAGCGAAAAGATTTTTTTTTTATAATAAAATAACATATTTTGAATCAGCATATGAATTTTTTAGGGGGCCGTTCGAGCCGACGGTGGGACAGGGGGGGGACCGAGGTCCCCCCGTCGTCCCCCGGGAGGCGCGAGAGACCAGCCGACTTCTTTGCATCTTTTGCGGTGTTAACCCTGGGGTACTTTTAGTGAAAAAAAAAAAACAATTTTTTTTCCCATTTTTTTTTTAATTTACATATTCATACGCTGATTCTAAATATATGTAATTAGATTTTCTTGTACCTATCGTAGATTTTTATGTATGATATAAAATAAAAAATAAAAATCCTTAAATTTTTTTTATTTAATTTTCCTATACAAATTCATACGCTGATTCCATATATGTTTTCAGTTTTCTTTTACCTATCTTAGTTTTGCGAGATACGATGCGGGTAACTTCTTTAGTTCAAACATATATTATATGTTATATATATATATAATAGATATATATATATATATATATGTATAATATATATATATATATATATATATATTAAGTATATTATATAGTATATATTATATATAGTTTATATATATATATTAAAAAACTGGTAAACTCACCCGAGAGAGAGCTTAAGATAAAGAAGAATCACCATATTGGCGAGAGGAGCGAGTTAACAGAACAAAGCGAAATAAGATTGGACGTATGTTATTTAATGATGATCAAATATACTGTACGTAGAGAACAAAATTTAAATCGAGAGTCCACTGGCATGGATTGGTTATATGCTAGTGCTTTATCAATGTGGGATTAGCCTCAGTTGCCCGCTAGGCGATCTTTGTAGTTGTGTTGTCAAAGTACTCATGACAAAAAAAAAAAATCAGAATAATGCGTTATAGTATACCATCATCCAAAGTTAGTGTATTAATTTGATTATGTAGGGTCCTTATGGTCTTCTCAGAAAATACCAGAAGGTACCAAAAGACACTCTATTACATTTTTTAATGTATATAAAATAAATAAAATTCCATTTTGGAATATAAATTTACAAGGATAGAAAACAACATATTATAATATCATATAATATTATATTACTATCTAAGTATATAATAGTGGTGAGATGAGGATACATATAAATATAGTAGGTAGTGAGGCTCTAATAATCTTATACTGAATAACTATAGTGATTATCTGTATTAGTCTAGTATATTAAGGTATATAATATATATATAGTTATATATAGATAAAGCGAGGAGTGTTCTAAAATTACTTTATGGTGTGAAGTTTATTGAGTGTTGTAAGTAAAATATATGGGCGAATTTTAATAGAAAAGTTAAAAGTATTACAGATAAACAGATTGGAGATGAACAATGTGTCTTTAGGGATCGGTCGAGGATGTGTGGAGTCTAAAAGGTATTTCTAATTCGTAGCGATTGAGAATACTGAGGCAAGAGACATGTTGTCTGCAGAAAGAGGAAGACGAGTTATTTTGCATGCATTTCTTGCGATATTGGAAAGGACATATGATAAAGAGTGAGTAGCAAAGGGGACATTTGGTGGAGAACTATTAAGACCAAATCGTTATGGGAGCATGAGAACATATCGCGGCTTTAGAACTCTAATTTGCCTCTGTGGAAATACAACTCTCATAGATCAGTACCAGAGAATGATGTTATAGAGCTTCGGAGATGCGTAACACATTCGTTGCTCTTGAGTCTCGAGAACTGTCAGAGTGGGCTAAGAAATTCATCCCTACCTACTACTCGTTTAATGTATCCAATTATAACTTGTTTCATAATTATGCATCAAGGGTGGATGTATGTGCCTATGGTAAAACAGTAGGAACACTCTCTGGTAACACGGGTCTCACGAGATATCTGAAACCTTAAGCTTAACTTCGATGTTCTATGGCTTCAAATCCTTATCACATTCGTTCTACTACAATTAATCTGTGCTTCCTGCCTACTCACAGTTCTCTAATCAGAACAGATTTCACGCCTTTTTTTGAAATATTCTTAACTACTTCTCACGAATCTGTTATATCTTCTCATCCAAATACTGAGATCCTCTATTAGTCTATTCAATGCAAACAACAATGAATGGTTGGGGTCCTCTCATACTGCTTTAGGTGGGGAGGAGGCCGAATCATTCAGCTTCTCAACCCGATCTGGAGGCAACTAATAAGAACCGCAACGACATTTCTGGATCGTCCCAACTAGTTCTTGAACACACTTGACCTAGATGTCACCAGTAGTCCTCTCTGTAAATACAGCCACTTCGCTCCTAAATCGGTAAATCTTGACCAAACAACCTTATATCTCTCATTTTAATACTTTCTCTCTCCAACAGCTCCATCCTGCCTATGCGTTTTTTTCTGGCACTTTGATCGGGGCCGATTGGGGGACCTGCGTCTTTTTCTACGCCTAGCTATAATTGGATTGAACTGACTTGACTCCTGGTGAGATTGGGCATTTCTGCCGATAAGGTGGGAAGCGTGTATCGTTTAGGGATGAAGCAAGGTTCATTCCGTTCTCGACTAAACTTTCTCTCCTGCATATCCATGGTTTCGATCGTTGGCTTGCTTCTCCATGGCCATTCAGGAGCTAGTTATAATAAAAAAAATTCGCGTTCTTCTATCACTTTTACTAATTTTCCATCTGCCCAGAATTCGTTGCAGGGATGCTCTTCGTCGAGCAAAGCGGCTTTCATCAAACGAAAAGTGCGCTAACTTCCTTGATTCTCCTGATAAATCTTTCTCTGGCCTCTTGCAAAAATCATCTCTAACAACTTCCGTAAATCTTCTTTTCCTCCTCTTATTCGATTCTGTTGCTAGATAATGAATTCTCCAACTGAAAAGGCCAGATCTCTTCGGCCTCCTAATTATTCTCTAACTAAACCCATAGACGATTCTGGCATTGCCTGCCTCCTCCTCCTTCTTCTCTCAAGTGTCCTATGCCATTCGAGCCCTGTAGTTACATTTGATCGGGTGCATGGGCTAGCCTGACAATCTAGTGAATAGGCGGTTAGGAAGGCGGGTGGCTTTGATTTCATTCCTCTCCGAGTTTTGAGGGGGTGTCCACCCCGCCCCTCGTTCAATTATATTCTTTATGTCTCAATACTAATACTTTCCCTCAGTGTTGGAGCAAGCACATGTCCACCTTGTTCCGAAAAAGGCGAAGCCGCTCTAATCCTCTAACTATCGCCCTATAGCTCCACTTTATTCCTATTCTAAGATCTTTTGAAACCCTTCTCAAACTCTCATTTCTTAGATCATCTGGAATCTCAATTCAACTCGCTTTCCGATCGCCAGTGTCGGCTTTTCGCGCTCGAGGTCTACTGGCGATATACTTTCCTATCTAGCTGATTTATGGTTTTCCGCCCTCAGGAACTACGGGGAGACTTGCTTGGTGGCGCTTGACAGTTAACATATCCAAGGCATTTGACCGGGTATGGCACGCGTCACTACTCTTCCAGCTCCCCTCCTTTGGGTTTCCTCCTTCTCTTTGCTTACTTATGTCTAGTTTTCTTTCAAGTCGCTCAATATCGGCTGTTGTGATGGGGCGCTCTCTTCTTTTTCTGTCAATAGTGGTGTTCCTCCAGGGTTCTGTCCTTATCTCCTACTTTTATTCCTACTTTTCAATGATCTTCTCACTGCACATCTAACTCTATCCACGATCGTAATCCGATGAGCGGTTTCGCAACCCGACAGCTTTCATTCTAGCGTTCTATGCTGATTCAGTCTATGCTTCCATCTCATTTTAACTTCGTAGAATTGTCCCACTCTCGTTTTAATCTGTTCCGATTCTATTCTCGCTGATCTGGGTTAGAATTTCCGGGTGGGGTCGGTCTCAAGCTTGTGAAATCATCAATTCTTTAAAAACCAACTTCTACAAATCTCCTTCTCTAAGACACCTTCTAACTTTCCTATCTCTTTCGACGGTTCTCTCGTCTCTCCTGTTGACAATACAAACATCCTTGGCCTTAACATAAACAAAAATATATCTTGGAAACCTCACATCACAACAGTTGCTAGGGCGGCCTCAAAGAAACTGGGAGATTCTGTTTAGGCTGCGAGACTTTTTCTCCTCTTCTCAGTTGCTCCAGCTATACAAGGGCCTTATCCGCCCTTGTATGGAGTATTGCTCTCATGTCTGGGAGGGCTCTTGTTTCACCGGCTTTTGGATAGGGTCTAGTCAAAGGCCAAAAGGCTTATAAACTGTTCAGCACTTTCCAGTTTACTTGACCCTCTATATCTCTTTTCTATAGGTACTGCAGCGGCAGGTGCTCGAGGGAGCTTATCACTCGCGTAACCACCGACCCTTACCGACGCCCTCGTAGCGACAAGGGGTGTTTTGTGTTGAAGTATGGGCATACGATCCAGGTTTAAGCTTCGCGCTGCCGGTTGCTTCCTTTTTTCCTGCCACCGGTCCGGTTTTTCTCTGTTCTGGTGTAACTTATCACTGCTTATTCTTATTCCTGCTGAATTTAATCTTTCGTTCGACTTTAAAGCCTGCGTCTGTGCTCATCTGCGTAGTTTGCGTTAGTTGATGAATATCTGAGGTGTGCAACACCCCCTCCTTGAATGAGTGGTGGTGACAACTGTAAAAAAATGGTTTGCTATTAAAGGTGATTAAAGCATTTTACCCGAACGGTAGAGGGTGTGTTAGGATTAACAGGAAGGAAGGGGAGTGGTTTAAAGTAGGAGTGGGTCCTGAGACAAGGATGAGTTTGTATCCATGGTTGTTTAATATATTTATATAGTGTAGTTAAGGATATGGATAGATTTGGGATAGGTGCTGATATAAATCTGAATGAGGGTAATTGGGAGATAAGCGTCTTACTTTTTGCCAACGATTCTGTGTTGATTGCCGATACAAAAGAAAAATTGCGTGATTTGGTGATGGAGTTTGAACGAGTGTGCCAAGGTAAAAGGATATAAAAATTAGATTCAAGCGCTAAAAGTAAATAGTGATGAAAATTAGTGCAGGAAACCCAAGAGGTACGAATTTGTCCATCTGGTTGGCAATATCATAAAGGTGAATGGGGAAAGCCTAGCAGAGACAAGTTTTTAGATCACTTATGAACGGATACTGGGGCTTTCGGAGGCATGAAAGAGATTGACGCGTACGGGTTGATGAGGGTGAAAGTATTGCGCTGCCTGTGGATAATTGTATGGAAAAATTGTGAAATTTACAGCGAAGAAGCTACAAGAATGATTATATTGTTCGAGTGTAATATTGTTGTTCTGTAGGTGGACTTGTTCTGGTAATGGATTGTTGAGAGCGTGGGCATATAAACTCTAAATGAAAAAAGAGGCTTTGGTTTTAGAAATGAAAGGCTTACGAGATATTTGTGTAATTAAAAATAGATAGATAATTAGAAATGTAAGGATAAGGATATGTGCCGATAGGCAGAAATGTCTGATGGAAAGAACAAATTAAGGGGTACTAAGATGGTATGGTCAGGTGCTTAGAATGAATGATAATATAATAGATTGACTAAGAAATTTTTTAAGTTCGAAGTGGTAGGCAACAGGAGAAGGGAAAATCCAAATAGAGGTGGGTTGATGGAGTAAAAGAGCTATTAATAGCAAAGGGGATTAGTATGGATGAATAGGAAATAGATTAATGCGTGATATGATCACTCTTGCAGAAGAATAGTTTCCATAGAAAATTCCGTCAAGGGTTCAAATTAATTGCGCAACCTGGAACACAGCAAATAAGCCAACAGCATTCCCGATCTGCAACTGACACCACCCTACCACCCTGCAGTTATGTGGGAGACGGTGATATATAAATAATAAAGAATGTTATTATATATATAAATATATATGTATCTCTATATATAATATATTATATATATATATATATTATATATATATATATATTATTAATATATATATATATAATATATAGTTATAGTATATATATATATGTCATATATACTTATATATATATAGTATATTATATAGTATTATAATATATTATATATATATTATATTAAATATATATATATTAATATATATATATTATATATATATATATATATATTTATATTAAGAAGGGTGTGAAAGCAACAATCATAGATTACACTTTTGACCAGAATTAGAACAAATGAAGATTGTTTGATACAGATCTGGGTATATGACCCAGATCTGTTTAATAATGATGGCGATATCAATTAGAGGTATATAGGATAATGAAAAAAATTAAAAATGGGTGAATAATTTTATATATTATTTTATTATATATTAATATATATATATATTATATATTATATATATAAATATATATTATATATATATATATATATAATATTATATATATATATATATAATATATATATATAATATGTGTGTGTGTGTGTGTGTGTGTAGTTTTATTCTGTAGCCCCGGTCCCTTCCAACGGGAAGCGGGAGACACCGAGGTATTCCGCCACCTTTTAAACATTTCATTTAAGTTTCATGAATAACTGAAACTGCGATTTTCTTTTACTATTTTCTTTATAAACAAATGTTATGTAATTAAAATTTGGAGTGCTTATACGAGTTTTTCGGGAGCTGCATGATTTTCGCTAAAATTTTCGGTAATAGTAGCGCAGAAGGGCTTCACCCCCCGATTTTTATAAAAATCACAGGATATTAATACTTTAAAAAAATAATAATAAAGAAAAATCATTTTCGTTTTCATTAAAGTCTTTAGGAAAAAGTTACAGCCACTCAAAGTTTCATAAAGTTCGAAAGTTTTTTAAGTTTATAATGTGAATAACAACTAAATACCAAGCGGTTCTAGATCAGTGAGAGTATCACGCGATTAAACCATCAGGGCACATGAAGAGCTAGAGGGAAAAATAATTTAGACCTAGAATTGAGGCAGGAATTAGAAGTGGCTGAATTCAAACGTTGTCCTAACTGCGGAAAGATCATTGAAAAGGGCAAATTAAGGTACCTCGAAAAAACGGCTTATTGTAAGACATGATTCGAATATTATAAGCGAAATTGGTTTTATTCACTTGAAAAACAAATTAGAAATGGGTAAAAAGCAAGAAAAAGAAAAAAGAAAATCTTGACTTGCCCAAAATAGTATTTTAAATTTTATTTTCAATAAATCATTTTGTATATTTGTGTATTTTTTATTTATTGTGTATTTAGTAATTATTGGGTACGTGAGTTTGTGAGTGTTTGTCTGTGTGAGTGGCTGTTCGTATGAGTGGTCAGGGTAGATGTGGGGTTGGGCGCAGGCTGGGGTTCTCTATTGACTTCGCCAATGTGCGTGGCCTACGAGCTAACCATGAATCTGCAATATCACCTCACTAACTCTCAACCTTTGTTGGGTTCAGCTCAGACACGATAAATGTGATGGTTGGAGAGCATAATTCAGTGTGTGTTCATGCCATATGGCGCACTTTGCTGCCTCCAAGACTTGCCTAAAACTTCCTTCCTCGTCATGTAGAAGATTTACTAAGGAATATAGATCATAATTCAATAGTACCTACGGAAGAAAGGTTGATTAAAGAATTTCAGGAGATCTTTGGTGCGGAAATTCATCAGATTTTATCTCCTGATGTTACTCGCCAGCTTTTTTCGAAATGTGTGTGGACAGAGTGTTGGAGCAGTATGTCTCATTTTAAGCTTATTTGAGATTGACTTTGGAAGAAGATCCTTCAATAACAGTAGAAAATATGCTTCATACAATGCAATGGAGAATCCTATAACTAGGGCATATTTAGAATTCGTGAGGTATGTACTTGGTGTCCTTTGTGATTTCAATATGATGTTTCAAGTAGCACAACTTTGTTGCACAAACTGATTCCAGGTTGAAAAAATGCTTAGAGATCTTTGCTGTAATTTTATGGATGTGAAATATGTGAATAACACTCCAATTCTCAAAGTTGAGCACTAAAATCCTAACTACTATGCAAAGCTTAACTATGTACCTGGGAATAAGTAATCATGAAACAATTAGAGAATTGAAAAATAATCCCAAGATGAAACTTCAAGATATTGTTCTTTTGCAAATCTCGTCTTAACTTTTACCGTGAACTTGTGACTCAAATACAGAAATTATTCGACTTCTCAGATCCATTGTTTGACATTTTACAAGTAGTTATTCCATAGTTTAAATAGAATTAAAATTATAGTACTTCAATCCAATTTACGGACCATCTTGTGATCTTGTATGTGTTTTTTTATTGTACCTTTTGCGGGAAAATGTTCTAACAAAAAGTAAAACAAATATAATATGACTTTAAATATATTATGTTTATTTTCTCTTGATAATAAATTTTGAAAGAAAATGCCTAATAATTTTATTATGCTTTGTTTTACTTTCTGGTGGAAATTTTCCAGCCAAAGGTAAACTGCACACACACACACACGCAAGATGGTCAATTATATTTATGCTGTTGAGCCAGAGGTTGCCAAATCTTTGAAATAAAATGTTACAGTGTTGTGACCAGATTTGCTTTTCTAAAAGAATTACTTGATGAGATGTATTGGAGGAAGGTTTCCGAGCTGAGAACTACCACCAATTTACCATCATATCCTAATCTGTGGACTCTGATGCGGCTGTTGCTTGTCTTTTATTTGTCAAATTCTTCGGTGTAAAGAGTTTTCAGTAGTTTGAGGGGACTGCAAAAGTTATCACAGAAACAAGCTGAAAACTGAAAATAGCAACAAAGGATGAAATTTAATAACAACACGGAAGTGTTCACTTTGAACCCTTTTCAAAAATACATTCGGCTCATGTTAATAAATCCTTACGTTTTTCTCTAACTCATAAAATTTTAGGTTAAATTTTTACAACTTAGTTTAAATTTTAAAATGTTTGGTAAAAAAAATTACTTACATTAATGGTAATATATTTAATGGAAGTTGAAGTTTTATAATGTCAACTTTACATTCCTTTTTATAATATATATATATATATATATATATATATATATATATATATATATATATATATATATATATATATATATAAGTATATATATATCATTTATATATATATAAATTATATATATATATATAATATAATATATATATATAATATACGTTGTATGTATGTTTAAAAATTCTGCAATATCCTTTAAAATTATTCAATAGATTTTTTCGCTTCATTTTTCTTTTACTCGCACCATACTCCGCAATAATGAATTCAATCATCTTATGTTCATTATCCTCTTTTGTTTTTAGTTTTATATTTAAACACACTCCACGTACTTTCTACCGTCGTCATGTTTTGTTCACCTATGCATATTGGATTAATTAGCACAAACCTTGAAATAAATTAAATTTTATTTTTAAACAAATATTAACTTTCTTTATCTAATGCAATATAACCTAATCTACCCCATAACCAATGTAACCTTACCTAACCTAACCTAACACCCTAACCTAACGTAACGTAGCCTAACTAACGTAACGTAACCTAACCTAACTTAATCATAACGTAACCTAACCTAAATTAAAAATAATGATTTATGTTACCTCCCGCAAGTAGTTATTGAATTTAACACACACTGGTTGACAAATATTTAATTCCTCTTTGTTTAATGTAATGTAATTAAATACCATAAGAACAAAAAAGAGCAATATTAAAATATTGAAAAGCAATGCGAGGTCTATATAATTAATGTCATAATGAAATAAAATGTTTAACCAAAACTTAAATATAAATAAAAATATAAAAAGAAAAGAATAAAAATTTATCGAGCTTCACCAATACTGTAAATATTGAATAACTTATTTTCTCTTTCATAGGGTAAATTTTGCTTTTTCATTATTAACAAAACTTTATCAAAGAACGTAAGAAAAAATTAACATGACCCATACAGGCTAGCTTTTTATGGAATTAAGTTCATTTATATTATATATAGTTATATATATATATATACTATATATATATATTATATATATATATATAATATATATATATATATATATATATACATATATATATAATATATATATAATTATATATATTTAAGTATATATATATATATATATATATATATATATATATATATATATATATATATCTGTGTGGGGATTATTTTTCTTTTAAGAGGGTAATTTCTCATCACCTGTCTGGGAACACTGCATAATCTGTGGATCCTGAATAGGATCCTTAAAACCCTTTACAAACGCAAGTAAGTAATAATCTGTGGTTTAAGTAAGCATTTCTGTGTCTTGCTGGGCTTATTTTTGTAAGTATTAAGGGTTTTTTTTTTTTTTTTTTTTTTTTTTTTTTTTTTTTTTGTTACAGCATGAATCAACCCCCGCCTGACCCAAAAGTATTTCTTCTCCAACATATTATAAACGTATAATAATAATGATATTTACAGTCAAAATGTTTATAATTTTTGCTTTCGTTTCCCGTTAAGTTTTATAGTTGGTAGTACGAATCATTCTATAGGTTGGGCACAAAATCGGGCAATCAAAATTTTCTACGGTGTACGTAGGTCAGAAATAATATACAATACAATTAAAGGGTTAGTGGGCATGTTATTTCGGTGATTTTATATATTCATTTTCAAATCTTTCTACTTAGTTATTTTTCATTTTAAACTAATTATTTTTTTTTTTGCTCAAAATTTGTTCTCTACAATAAAAATAAAGTTGCAAATACTAGAATTAAACCTTTAATGACCAGAATTTTATATAATTGCCAGAAGTAAAGGTGAGGTAATGACAGATTATGCACCAAAATGTTTATTTGGCAATGATAATATAAGCTGTGGTTCCTGAATAGGCTCCATAAAACCCTTTACAATCGCAAGTAAGTAATAATCTGTGCTTTAAGTAAGCATTTCAATGTGTCTTACAGTGATTTTTGTAAGTATTTTAGTATTTTTTTATATATATCAGCATGAATCCACCCTCGCAAGTATTTCCTCTCCAACATATTATAAACTTTTGTAGTTGATAGTAGTACGAATCATTCTATGGGCTGGGCACATTATCGGGCATCCCAAATTTTCAAAGGTGTACGTAGGTCAGAGATAATATGCAATAGAATTAAAGGGTCAGTGTGCAGGATATCCAAACATGCCCAAACTGCACGTACCCTTTTTAATGCTGATAATGGATAAGGACTTCCATTTCGGTGATTTTATATATTAATTTTCAAATCTTTCTACTAATCTTTCTTTTTTAACTATTTAATTTAAAAAAAAAAATTTTTTTTTTTTGCTCAAAATTTCTCATCAATAGACAAAAATAAACCATTAATGACTAGAATTTTATAAAACGGTTTGAAGTAAAGGTAAGGTAATGACAGCCTATATTATTAGCATTATCAATGCCAAAAAACGTTTTATTTCGTGTCCTAAAGTTTCCTCATTTCTTCATGTTACTTATGCTACATTATGTTAGGTAGAGTAGTGTATCATTTTAACATAATTAATAATGCTATTCTTTAACGATAATAACAGTCAACTAGTAAACTACATTATGACCATTTTTAAACAAACCCAACTCGGACGTTATTAAAATCTTAACGCCTTCCACCGATTTTCATTAAACTTACTGAAGTTGTCAGATGTTGCAATTACGGAAAATCCTAATGAAAACAACAGGAGAATAAAAAAATTTACAAGCGTGCAAAATACCTTGAAATGAGATTTCAAAAAAAAATTTAATTATAAAAAAATAAAATCCATCGGTCCCGCGCATTACAAAAGCATGTTACACGAGCATTTTTCTATGGAAGGCAGATCCCCAGTACCTCCAATCCGTGAGGTTTGGTAAAATAAAATATTTTAACACTAGCAGATATAAATTATATTATTATATTATATTATAGAAACTATATGTTTAATTTGTAAGTTTTATACCTATTTATTAATTTATTTGTCAAATACAGATATGACATTACAAAAACAAATTCAATTAATTATTGATCAATATTTTTTCCTTAAAATTAGAAATTTAAAAAAAGAAAAGCCCCCCCAAAAAACCCAATGGGCTGTTTTTGTTTTCCAAACCCTGAACGTAACCTGGTCAGTTTAATGGTGACTGATGTAAGAGTTGGTCTGACGCTTGGTATTGTTAGGTGCGGTACTTCCGGACAAAAGTGGCAGGGCAGAGTCAAAAAATTTGTGGCTGTACGGGCCCCATTTCAGCCGATTTATTTTCAATTGCTCTCACATACTTTTCCTTATAACCTTGCTCGCTTAACTTCTCACTGTTAATCCTCCTCACTCCCTTCCTCTTTCTTTCAAAACATAATGATCTGATATTTACATCCCGAACCCTTTTAACGATTTAGCATCCATCACATATTTCAACATCATCTTCAACAGCACAAATCATTCATACTTTTCATTTCGATACCATCTCTATCTACCCCAACTCTCGTATACTTATGAATTTAATAATAATAATAATAATAATAATAATAATAATAATAATAATAATAATAATAATAATAATAATAATAATAATAATAATAATAATAATAATAATTTTATTTATTTATCAAATTTATTTAATATAAATATATTGCTTTGTCTTTCTTTAAGAACCTTTTTAATTCCAATCTCTGTGGGTGCGCTAGAGCCAGTTGGGTGTACTAATATGCGAAAATCAATCGAATGTTAAAAGGAAAGAAAGAAGCCTTCGTCTACCAACGCTTTTGGAAAGTGTTCAAAAGTCAATATCCGATCTGGTTGAGAAAAGAAAAGCAATTGATATTAATTGAGAGTCAGAGACTTAACGTATACATCAGGCATGTTGACCATAGGGATAAAATTGATAAACAGTTTTTAGATATGTATAAAAAAAACGAACAGATGCTATAGAACAGCAAAATACTTTATTCCAAACGACTTCAGAATCGGTTAGAAATATTTAAAAAGGGAATAGTGAAATTAAAACTAGATTAGAAAATATAGATTTAGTGCCACTTTGAGTTGGCTGAGGATAGTATCGAGAAGACCGCCTTCACCACTCCCCTGTCCCATTATGAGTTCTTTCGTATGCCCTTCGGGGTGAACGGTGAACCTGCCACATTTCAACAAGGTATGTATGATGTTGGCCTTAGCCGGTATTCCGTGGTCCAAGGTAATGGCATATCTGGACGATATTATAATTCGCTCGGCAACTTTCAAGGAACATATGATTACTCTTGAAAAAGTCCTTAAAGTATTAAAAGATAATGGATTCATGCTGAAACCGAAAAAACGAAGTTATGTCGGAGGTTCGTAAAATTCCTGCGGCACCTTATTAATAAACAGGGTATTATTCCCCTTGAGAAGAATTTGACTGGTGTTCTTAATTTCCCTATTCCCACCACGGTAAAACATCTGAGGCAGTTCTTAGGAATGGTAAATTTTTACCGTCGTCATATTCCCCATTGTTCCTCCATTGCGAATCCTTTGTCTTGCCAGAAAGGTGGTAGGGTGCCTAACTGGACTTCACACTTTTTCAGGAATCTTATGCCAAGCCTAAAGCTGCTTTGGTTAGTCCTACTCTATTGGTATTCCCGGAGTATAGTTCTGATGCGCCTTCCCCCCCGTTATAATTACATGTTGATGCTTCTGATATTGGATCGGGAGCGGTGTTGTCTCAGAGAGGGGGATGAGCTAGATATCCCAAAACCAATATCGTTCATTTCCGTGACTTTTTCTCAGACCCAGCAGAGGTATTCAACAATTGAGCGGGAGCTTGCGGCTTTGAGGTGGGCTGTCAATTCTTTGAAGCTTTTTCTTATGTAATAATAAAATATTTATCATCTATAATGACCATGAACCCTTACAGTATCTTCGTAACATGTCTGCAACCGATAGTCGCATAGCAAGCACTCTTCAGGAGCTGTACGACTATAATTTTGAAATACTTCACATTAGCAGCTGCAAGAAAGTACTGGCGGACGCCTTTTCCCGATCCCCTGTTCCTGTAGAGATTTAATTGTCATTACGCTATAAAATGAAAATCGGATAAGAACATTTGAGTTTTTTTACATTATTATCCTGTGTACAATATATATATATATATATTATATATATATATATAGTATATATATAATTATATAAATATATATATATATATATATATATATATATAATATATATAAGTATTATATATATATATATATAATATATATATATATATATATATATATATATAATATATATCATATTATATACTAATATAATAAATATAACTATATATTATATATATATATAGTATATATATATATATATATATATATATATACGGTGTGGTGGAAAACAAACATCTAGAAGAAAGATTATTGCTGCGTGAGCCAATGTAAAGAAATATCAAAGGACTATCTCTCTTCGATGAAATTTTATTTTATAATAGTTTACCCCTAATCGCCTCAACCCATAGCCAAAAAAAGTGTAAGTATAATATTTGGATTCCCTTGTCAACTGAATTGCCGTCAAATTGTTAAAACGGAAAAGTGTGTTAATACTGGGGAACGAAGCAAAGTGCAAATTTTATTGAAGTGTCTCTCGTTGGTACGACAAAGTTTAGCAAATATTTCCATCAAATCCCAGTTTGGGTGTCGGTGTGGGACCCAACAACTCCAGCCAAACTACGGCAGTGATTAAGCGGTGGCAGTATTTGGTGCGGTGCTCGGACAAGAACGAAGTTGGCTTCGTTAGCCTTGATTGCCTTAAAAGTCATTAGTAGATTTTCCACTCACTGGAGGAGCTGAGCGTCAACGGGGCGCCATCTGCGTGTCATTCGAGCACCGCAGGAGCAATCTTTAAATCTTGCGCGAGTATCACTGGAATATTGGTGGTGTCTTTGTCGTGTCGGTGAAAGGTCACTGAAGCATTGGTGGCACGGTTTCTGGGATTTCTGCAACATCTGGGGGTTCCCTGAAATCAGACAGCAGTGGTCGGAACAGAATCGATGAATTATCAAACTTGAGTAATCGTTCCGAGATTGTTATATTTAATTCTATACATATTGATGTACTAATATGTGTACATTAATTATTTGGGTATATAGGAATATTTAGTTAGCTAGGTAGAAGGGATATTAATATATTATATATTTGTAAATTATATATTATGCTAAAACGTGTCGCCCTTTCCTTGGCCTCATACGACCCTTGCAGAAGAACCCAAGGGTGGGATCAGCACGGTATATTGTTAGTGGCAACTGGCAACAGCATTATTCGAACAGGGAGTCCCCCTCCCATCCTTTAACATTTGGTGGCTCGTGAATCCTTCAAGTTGGTCGTGGTCAGAAATGTGTAAACGAAGAAGTGCAGTGACTAGCCGGGAAGGAATGTCGCGAGATTTGAAAACTTAGTTTTTTTTTTTTTTTTTTTTTTTTTGTGGCCAATTTTTTGATTTCCTGAACGCGAAATTTTCTTTCGAAGGATAAAACATCTGAAAGAGGAATTTTCTGCTGGATACTAATAAAGAAAAGAATTTTTTTTTGTTATTTTTTTTGTTTAATAATATATTTGTTTTTTTTTTTTTTTTTTTTTTTTTTTTTTTTTGCATTATCGAAATTTTTTTTTATTGTATTAGGGTTTGGGAGTGATAATTTATCTATTGCGTTATACATATTTTTGGTTTTGGGGTGCAAACACGTACAGTGTCACTCAAATGAGAATTACTGAATATTTTTTTTTTTTGCCAATATATATATATACTATATAATATAGTATATATATTAACTATATATATAATATACTATATATATATATATATATATATATATATATATATATATATATATATATATATATATATATATATAATTTTTTTTCTTTAAGTGATATTCAGGTCAAAGATGGTGAATAGCAACGAAGGAAAAGAGGATTATGGGCGATAGCCTTACTAAATGTTTTTCAGAATGCGTTAGTAACTGAAGCAAAAGATTTAGATTTAAACAATGTAACTACAGTATTGGGAAATTGTTTACAGGCTTTAAATGCAATAAAAGGAAACCCTGGTACACAGCAAGGAGGTGAGGTGAAACAGCATTTGTAATGAGGCAACCTGGCTGACAGAAAAAAAAGAAAACAAATGGACCAAGTTTGAAGCTTAAGAAATGTTAAAATCTTTTGAAATTTAAAGTTTCAATTGTATCGCTTAGCATGTGTATTAAATCAAATAGTTTATGAAATTTGTGCGGTCATTGACAACTATTGTCCAGAGCTTTTCATTTCTTAGTCAGGGTTGTGGAGTCGGTTCAAAAATTTTCCGACTCCGACATACCACTCTCTTGACAAAATTACCGAACTATCCTGACTTCCTACCCCTTTTTTGAAATATTACTCGACTTCGCGACTCGCCAGCCCAAAATCTTTAGACGAAATATTAACCGTACTCCAGACTTTCTCGACCCCGACTTCCACCCTCTTGGAAAATTCTATATATTATTATATATATTATATATATTTATATATATATATATCATTATATTATATATATATATATCATTATATTAATAGTATATTATATTTATTATATATTATTATATAATTTATTATTATATATTATTAAGTATATATATATATATATATTATTATATATATATGATGTGGTTGTTGTTACCTGTGTTAATGTTATTATTTATGTTACGTTTTATTTGTTATTAAGCGCCTGAAATAACCCACGACGTATAGATCTAACAATTTACACATGTGTTCAGATGGACAATCTTGCAGTATTACCTCCGAACGTGGTAGGATTTTAAGTTAGAAGAATTGTATAATAAATGAGTGGAATGCAACGTATCCTAGAGAGTTGTTCCCCGTGGGAAGAAAGGGGTAGATGAAGGAGAATCAATGAATACGTTGAGATGAATTTAAATGGCCATGATCAAGGTATAAAAGGATGGAATCGAATAGATGGTTGTTAAGCGAGAAGCTATGAAAATATAGATCGTTGGGGATATTGCGTGGGAATCGACCGGCTGGGGGTCCGAAACAGAGTAAAAAAGTGTTTGATATTCTTTATTATTAGAAGGTTAAATACTGAGTTTAGCAGACTAAGGCGGAGAAGAAGGTGCATAATAGGGAGTGAATGGAATCAGGTTGTGTTTTGTGATAGAGGAGGATACCTAATATGGTGTATGCTCGCGGGCGACCAGCCTGGGGTTAAGGGATAAACCTCCACATTGGCGACGAGACTGCCATAAGTGGGCATGCGCCGTGAAGCTCTGATGATTTCTTACTGCACCGGAGTTCTCAACGTATAACTCAATATCCGGGTATAATAGGGTTCAGGCGGTGACTAAGGGTCTGAGCTTCTTTCGACTTTCGTTCATAAGGTTATGCTCATCACCATACGGTTCTCAGCTCAAGCTCCATTGCATTGCTACGCACCTTGTGCCCCAGAAAATCTATTCCTTGCCGGGGTGAGAGAAACGAGGAAAGGTCCAGGCCATTGGGAGACCGCAACACACGGCATTGGCATGTAGGTCGGAAAGAATAAAAAAAGCCCCCCGAACTCCGCCGTAAAATGTTCCCTAAGATGGTGCAGACAGTAGTAGCCACGGCTGAGCACCACTCAAGCGATTAAGCGCACGATAAAGACTTACCTATTATAAGAATTAGCGCTCCATAAAATATAGTATTAGCCTATATAGGACATAAATGATCTCTTATATCACCCTAAGATATTATATCATATAAATTGATTTATTATTCACTAATATACTATAATAAGTAATTTGTGATAACAATATATATATAGGTAAAAGTTACCTTAACGCCACACGGGAACAGGGAGCTCGATCAAAAACACACCCATAATCCATATAAATCAAGTCGACTGCGACAGGTAGCCCTCTTCCATTGATACCCATACACAATAGGAGCGAAAGTACACGAAACACATGCCGACCTTTACGGTCTACGAAACTCGTATAAGAAAACAGTTATTAGAACTACCAAAAATAATAATACACCAAAAATAAAAAATACAGCTCAAAGAAAATATAAGAGAAATTAACAAATGAAACCTAGAACAACAAAGAAAAAGAGAGAACAAAACAGAGGTAAAAAATATAAAGATAAAAAACAAAATCCAATAAAATAATAAAAAATTCTAAAAAGATGTAGCAGGTTCATATTATCCTCAAAACGAGACCCATAAAATACACCACACTCGGCGAGAATAGAGCGAGGTATACTGCTTCAGAACAGAATTTCTCCCAATGGAAACATGTTGTTGGGTACTCGCACCAACACCATATATGTTACGCTAATATAATGTAGAATTACCTATGCCAGATATTTTTAGGTTAAGGTGAAGGATAAATGTAATAAAAGACCTCAAAATAGAAGAGCACTTACCCGCGAACAAAATATTTATTGTAAATAAGAGTAGAAATATGCTAGAATTAACCATTTTCCACGTAGCCTAAATAATACTGGTAAGATGAGGAAGTAACCAGAAACCTAGTATTATACAAGACAACGCGTTTATACGGTTTATCGGTTAAAATAAAGGAACTTGTCTAAAGAGGATTATGAGTTTTGTTCAAATTGTTTCGATTTCCTTTATATTCAAGCAGCTAAAAGAATAGGACGCATCCATCTTGAAAAAGGCCCCAATTGGATATAATATACCTGCGAAACCTAGATGGTGCCAGGAGTACTAGGTATAGGTTCTCTCGGCCTATTCCGGGGAATCTACGGGTAGGTGACTATATTTCCTCCACCCTCCGGGGTAAGGGTCTCCTCGGTAATCCACCTAGCTCTTTTGAGTATTATTATGAGTGTAGTATCAGCGTGGAGGGTAGGTTGCCTCTACGCCCCCTCCCCTACGGGTGATGTATAGGGAGAATATACGTTCCCTCCTACCCTGTTTCTCCCATAGGTTAAGACTTCTGGCTCTGAGCGCCAGCGAACCATATCTTAAATCATACTCATTATGATAGCAATTGAATATAATATCGTATGTTTAATTATAATACTATATTACAAAATAAAAACAATATAATTAAAGTCATATTTGTACAAAAAATGAAATTATATTACTAGAGATGGAGAGATAAATGGACCCCAAAGTTATAGAGAGATATAGAGGATTATTTAAGATTCGGGGTTGAATTAAAACAGTTAAAATAGATAAGTTAAAAACAAATGTTAATTTCTGAACCAATCGCACTATCTAATGGAACGAAGAACCAAAATAATATTATAATCAACCTAATGCTAGACCTTGTGAGAACAAATAGATAATTTAATTGAGGATTACCGGAAATAAATCTCAATCCAGATAATTTCAACGATTATAAGTTGGCGTTAAAGTAATCTATATTGTCCAAACAAGAAAATAAACTATAAATATAATAATATAAATAAATATGAAATTATTATAATTATAATATATATAAAATATAAAATAAGAATAAAAATTATATAATAATAATATGAATTAGAATTTATTTTATGATATAGTAATATATATTATATATCATAGATATAATTACTACATAAATTCTATAATACTATATTATATAATATCAGTTGCTTGTTATATGAGGATCAAAAAAGTGAAAGGTAGCTATAATGCCTGATGCTTATTTTTAAGAACAAATGATATTGAAAAACAATTAAAAAATATAAAAATGTTTAAGATGGTAATAAGAAACCATTAAGAAACTAATCGTTTTGAATTTCTTAAAGAAATATAAAACCAAAAATCAATTGAGCGGTATTTCGGTATTTATGTTTGTGCCTCTCTATCAGGGTTCGGGGATTTTTTGAATTTTTTATCACCAAAAATATCGATTTTTGATTTTTAGAATAAATTGAGGAATCCTACATCACGCGTTATATAATTTGTAGACAAACTTTTTTTATTAACTAAGAGTAAAATATTCTGTTTTTTAACCCATAGGTCACTATATCCAGAGTTCAAATCTAAATAGGGCTTTTATAGTCTTAAGTATACTTAATTTTTTATATGAAAGATTTACATAATTTTGAAAATTATCTTAAACATCAGAAATGAAAATTAAACAATTAGTAAAATATTTTAAATTTAAATATTTAACAAAATTTATATAGTGTACAAAATTTTAAACAGAGTACTTGGTATGATACATTCTTTTCTATTTTATTTCTATTTTAAAGAAAAGATATTTAATGTATTCATGATAAAATTAAAAAAAAAACATATAAAAAAGTAATAAATAAAAGATCAAACTCTGGCAAAAAATCATGATTTTTGATCAAATTATTAAATTTCAGGAAAAAAAAAAATCAGTTGAAAAAAAATCAATTGATTTTTTCTCTTTTGTGGTTTCCGCCACTGCCTCTCTATCCACTGCTTAACTTTCACCTGAACGTCACAGTCGCGCGTAGTTGAAATTAAAAATACAATTCCTATGCTGTTCAATACTATAAAAGGAGGCAGGCCGCCTCTCGCTCCTCGACTCATCCCCGATGTTGACGCCTATTAAAATAGCTTTTTATAATTTTTTATAATAAATTTTCTTGAGAAGACATGTAAGTTCGCTTGCGAATTTTAATTGATTTAATGTATTTCAATAAGGTTGCACTTAATAATAATAATATCTGGAAGTTTCCTGACTATTGCCCGGTTTAAAAATAGATTATAATAACAAACTTTTAGAAATACACAAAATTGATCAATGGCTTAGGTAGAATACTCATAATAAACAGCTTGATTAATATATAAACACTAACGAAGAAGTGACGAAATCGCTAAGGAATGTATTGAGAAGGAGCCTACACCTATTAACGTATGTATACTTTGGATCTGTGAAAGGGGTAAACAAAGAAGGTTATATATATGAGCTATATATATATATATATATACTATATATAGTAAGAATATAGTAAGAAATATAGAGAATATTAGTGATTTTATAGGATATAAATCATTATGAACGAAGCTCCGTTTGAATATACATCGTATATGTAGATATATGATATATATATATATATATATAGGTATATATTGCCTACCCAGTGAAAACATCTAGCTACGCCACATATATATAATATATATGTATTAATAGTAGATAAGTATAACTATAGTTTGAGTATGAGATATAATAATATGTAGTATAGTATACTAGCAATTACTTATTCTTTGAATCCAGAGACAATATGATATATGATATATAAATTATATTTCACTAATAGGTATAGGTAATATATATAATATAAATATATTGATATAGTAGCATTATCATATTATAAGTAATAGGCCCGCTGTATCGTAAGCTTAAGAAATTTTTTTCGTTATATGTAATATAAATATATATTATAATGATATAGTAATATATATTATATATATATATATATGAGTAAGATATAAATATATATATATAATTATATTATATATATATAGGGATTATAAGTTATTATATTTATTGAATATGACACTTTATATACTTTCAAAAAATAGTTATATTAGGGCACATGTGAAATATTTTGAGTAATCTCTCAAATATTTGCTATTCGGTGGCTTGGAGCGTATGCCTCAGAAATTCAGACAAAAGTCCATAAAAGAGGAGTGGCGATGAGCATAAGAGAGTAAAGTGTTCTGTAGATTTTCATCCCATTTTTGATGAAGAAGTGGAAAAAAAAAGGCAAACTGTTGAGTACGCTTTTTACTGACCTCTAGTGAAAGAGACGTCTTTTTCTGTGAAGGTGTAATTTTACTGATGTATCAGGAGTGAAACTTTACATTTAATGTTATGAAGAATTTCAATATTTGTCATATAATCTTAATGTTTTTAGAACAGTATTATCATGTCTGTACAGATGTTGACCATTTCTTCCTCGAAATATCATGTGTGAATCGTCTCAAATGTACATTAAATAGTAAATTATTACATAGATGTGTACGATCCCATTAGCTACAAAACATACACGACATGATGAAATCGCTATGCTTTCTAAAGACAACATTCCTAACTCTTGATACAGCCTACTGTCCCCATTAGCTTCTTTACCCTTCTCAATAGCAGAAATCTATTGATAAGCACTACTCTTACCACTAACTCATTCGTAGCTGAGTACCATAGATCTAATAATCAATTAAATAAGGGGGCGCCAAACCCTGATGAAGCGATATCGAATCCTAAATATTGACCATAATAGCTATACATACAGGCATACTTATAACTTGTTAGTTTTGATAACCAGTATTATGCGATTTATAGATATACATTAACACTTTAACTTTATGGTCCGTTTGTTTATCCAACAGCTAGGATAGGTTAAGTTACCAGATTCTGCTTATCCATCTACAGTGCTAAACCTGCTTTTTATGTGAGTGGTCACACAGACTCAAGTCTCGAGATCTCCCCATTTAGCAAATTATACCTAGTAATTAAAAATCTTGTCGATTTAGAAATTACAGCTAAATTGTGCTTGTCATATTATCATATTATTACTGTAATTTACAATTAATTTGTACTATTTGCAGTATCTGCATCACTGGATATTTTATAACTTTTTAAGTAATAGTTTATGCAGTATTTTGAAAAAATATTCGATTAATCATTAAATCTATATACTAGGTAGAACCACTTTAGGTATCATCTGCAACTTAGGCAAACATATACATAATAAAGCACAACAACACAATAATAGAATAACTAAATAGAAATATATAATAGTGTATTATATAACCCTAACAATTTATTAATAATATTGACATAGTTTAATAATAACCTATTCCTATAATATAATCTTTTTTTCATTTAATACTAGCACGAGTGGAGTTAGAATAAAATATTTTTTCTATTAGAATCCAATATTATTGATAAATACGTAGTCTATAAGAGTCTCCCAAATACTACATATAGCTTTATAATGACTAGAGAACATATTCCCGCTAGTGAGTATAATATATTATATATAATTAAATGTCCCAAAAGTAAGTGTATTGGATTATTGGAATTGAATATGGATCACGACAGTGTTAGTTGATTATTGATGAGTCTATGGAGACTAACCGAGCCTGTCTAAATCACTGATTAGCGAAGTTAAATCTCCTTCATTAAGGCTACCCAAGTGGCATGACACCATAAATGCTGAGAAGGTTAACACAAGCGGTTCAATGTTTACTTCGCATGAAAAGTTGCATAGCAGAGCAACGCCGGGAAGATCTTAGTTTTTCCAGAAGTGTGTTTAGCTCCCGTAGTAAGTAGTATTTTTATGTTTAGTCTCATCATCGATACCAAAATGATGATCACGCCGCATAACAATCTTTAACAATTTTCAACTTAATTATAGAGGTAGAATCGCACGGAGCTAGATCTGAGGCCCGCGTAGTGGGATGGATGGATAGGGCATGTGGACACAGTTTACTGAAGTGTCTTCCTCGCTTCGCCAAAAGATTCCCGTTAATTGATGAGCTCAGTCGAGGAATGGTCGGCCCAAGAAGGATCATGACATATACTATATATAAGTATCATAATCATATATAAATATTAAAAGAGTATTATATGTGAACTAAATTAACAGCTTTGAATTAATATATATAGTTAAATATAGTATATATATAAAATATGATTATAAAAGTACAGTAAAAATGAGTCACCAATAACAAAAAGTTTGGGAACCCCTGATATAAATAATTAATATATATATATATGGATCATATATTATATATAATTATAGGAAGATTATAATTATATAATAATGAGAATATATATGAATATAATATATTATATAGGTGATAATTGGTATTAGAAGCACAACATATCTTATGCAGGGAGACCGATATCTCAAAACAAAGCTATACAGAGTGAGACCACAGGACAAAAGGGGACACCACTCGCTGGACATGACTGGGTTTGGTCCAATGTTTCGGGACGGTAAAATAAAGATTGATAAAAAATATTTAAGATAAAAAAAAAAAAGAAAACAAAAAAGTAAATGACCTTTAAAAACGTACAATAGCTACAGGAAAATAGAATACATGTTTGGAATATTCCTGGTAAAATTTAGATCAGGGAAGAAAATGTAAAAAAAAAAAAAAATTAAAAAAATATCTTGTAATAACTTAATATTGAGATAATTATTGAAATTTTAGAGAGTGTTAAACCTAAACCTATTTAGTTAGACAATCTTTCTATCTGGGTTACTATGCGTTGGAAACAAAAGTATAAAGTTTACCAAGCTTAATCTGTAATTAAATGTATCTCGAACTTGTTTTATTGCCCGGGTTACCTATCTATATACTATTAAATGAAGGAAAGAAATACGAGTGCCGCAAAAAAGGGAAGGATTCTATATTTAAAAGGTGCAATACGTTATACCGCCCGAGATAGTGAGAAAGATCTAGAAGAATAAGCAGGAGTCGGTGGAAAGGTTCTCTCGGCCTTAACCCGGGGAACAACGGGTAGGATAATTCCCACCCTCCGGGGAAGAGTCTCCGGAACCCCGCTCTTTGGTATTTGATGTCGCGGGGGTTCCTCATTTGGGTGTCGCGGACGTTCCTCCGCCCCTCCCCTACGGGAGTAGTCGAGAGTGGAAACGTGGTCCCCCTCTAGTTCCCCCCGACAATCCGCTCCAAGAGGCCCGCGATACTATTGCCGTTGAGTATATAACCTTTTACATAAGTACAATATATATTATATTATGCCCCTTGCTCCTAAAAACAAAAAATATGAAAATAAGCCAATATTCAAATTATAATTTATTAATTATAATACCTTTTTGTTTGTTAATTATTTCATTTCAACTAAACAATAAAATTTTACAAGGATTCACAAAAATGTATTCCTTTTGCGCTAGTTAGCTATGTAGTTTTTGAGAAATGATTTTATTCCCTCATTATTTTTTTTTTCTTGTACAGATATCTCCTGCACGCTTAAAGATAATATAAGGCATAACTACATGCGCCATCATCATAGGCAGTGTGTTATATATCCATTGCCTGTCGGCTAAACGTATTACAATGTCAGTTTTTTGACGTAAGATAATGATTTTGAGGGTTGTAATTGCAAGTGGTGTAGTTCAAGTGAACATAACGCTTCCTGCTTAACCAAATATCAACGAATAATGAATCAGGCAGTAAATTTGGTGTACATATATTATATAGTTATATTATACTTAATTAAATATATATAATATAATATATATGGTAAAAATGAGTTATGATATATATATAATATAATAATAATATTAATATTATATATAATATATTATATAAATATTTTATAATTAATAAATAATATAATAAAATTTAATAACTTAAATTTTATAATATACATTTCATGACAACTTGTCGACGTGGATCATATATATGATAATAGTTAGGTAGATTCTGCTGTTAGAGGTTAAGCAACTGTTGCAGCTTGTTCTTAGTGTTGATTTTGTAGTGTAATCTGCGGAGAGAATTGCTTAAAAAAAAATAAATTGAACCTATTATTGATTTAGGAAGAAATATGCATTATTGCCAGGTCCTCCTTTCATTCATTTCACCTCTTAGGTGCTTTATGAATATGTTGATGTTGTATTTAATTAAGCTATGAGAAGAAGCGCCCCAGAAAAAAATAAGCCCATTCTAGTAAGGTAACTTAGGTATTATTATGTAATTATGTTATGAACATCGTACTTATATTTACAAATCAAAAGAACTAATTTGAATGCTTCTTGTACAAATACTGATGGATATTCTATATCGATTTGGCCTTCTGTCTAATATGTGAAGAGCTTGTCTAAGTAAGTTAATGCAGATTTTTTTTCAACTTCTTCAGTGAGAGAGAAATTTATTTTAATAGTTATATTGGAAGTTTAATATATTGTTATGTACCAAGGAAATGTAGAAGTGAATAAAAAACCGTTGACTTATTTTTTTCTTGTTAAACCAGTCGGAATAGCTTTTACGAAAGACGTGCTTAAACTCGATTTATACGAGAGTTAATTTGTAGAAGCTTTTGCGACCATAGTCATCTTACTAGACAGAACTTTTACTGGAAAAAAAAATGGTTGACTTGAAAAAAATTGCACATTGCTTTGATAAAGGGGGGAGGGAAATATCATTTACATAACGATGTATACAATATGTTCGACTACTCGGTATTACTTATTCTAACTATGCCTCGTGCAAACTTGCCTGTGGCAACCTCCGATTTAATTAGCTCAAATGGCACGTCAAATGGTGCTCAGAATTTAGCTTTTTTAAGTTTGATGTCTTGGATTCATTTATAGAGAGCTTGTGTGAGCCCTGGATGGTAATTAGAAGAAGCATTGAGATTTAAAACAAGCTGGTAAGCTGAGGTAATGAGGTACTCAATTCCATAAGGGAAATAGAAAGATATGCTCAAAGTTTCTCACCTTTGTACCTTGAAAGTTTTTATTTGCTTCAGCATCTTGATAGCAATTTTGTAACTCAAAGCAGTGAAGACTCCCACTCTAGAAATATAATCCAAATTGCAACACAAGTGGCCGACCAGGCTAAGAAAACCAAACTTGAAGGTTTCTAGCAAATTGGCATGTTTGTGATGTGGAAAGGTCGTCGAATCAGTGAGATGAACTGTTGAAGCGATGTATGGTGTAATAGAAAGTTCACGTACAAACTAATATGGGTCACAATAAATAATCATCTATAAGCTTGTTACTAACAATGCAAAAATTTTCTGGATTTCCAACCTATCTACTATCTTGACACGAGTTCTACTCGCGACTCGTAGACTGTCCAACGTGAAGTAGACAGAGCTCATTTGAAAATTACCCGAACACTTCTGACTCGTAACACAAGACTAGCAGCTCATTCAAAAATTACCTGATTACTTCAGAACCTCACCCACTGGTTGCATTAGTGAAATTTAAGCCGTTATACTGCTTTCGCGACTCCTACTGTTCCTCGTAATCATAGTGGTTAAATACTATATGGCCTCTAAATGCCCCGATCTCACGGACTGCCAAAAGGACATACAAAAACCCTTAAGTTCTTTTCAACATTAAGACACACAAAGTTCAAACAACATGCCGTGCGACAGCGTACAGCTAGAAATCGAGAGGAAGAGATGCGAGAAAGGAACCCTCTGTACACGAGTAAAGTAGAGATTCCAGATGCTAGAATAATGCGTTGAAAACCTATGATACTTAAATAGCTCACATGTGAGTAAGTTGTATTATACCAAGAGACGAGTTATCCGAAAGAAAACATAAAGCAGGAAGAAGTGAGCTCGTAAAATTGGAAAAAAATACGTTTATGGTAAAGTGCGCATTTTATTTCACGAGGGAAACGCATTGGTCTGGTGGGATAAGGCTGATTGATTGTGTTGGCCATCTTGAATCTTGATACCATCGGACTGCAAACACAAGATTGACAATTCCGAGAACAATCGAGAAATGGAACGCGACTTCTACAAACACTCACGAGACCCTGTATAAAATATGTATAGAAACGTTATATTCCTCTAGTATATTTAATCAATAAAGCGCAGTAGTTTATAATTTGGAGTCTGCTTGAAAGAACCCAGAAAGAATCCCAGTGTTGTGCAAATTATGAACATTGAAAGCAGTGGTTTATAATTAGGCGCATGAAAAGGATCCCTTGATCAGTATCCTTTGAGAGGAATAGCATCAAAGATTGGCCAACTAGGTAATAAAATATAGAGAGAATAATTAATTGTTGAGCATGTATGTGTATTGTGTAGTTAGGCACTATAATGTCTGTAATTCGACGTGAATCACCTCACTAAATGATGGAAAGATAATGTAAGTGAACAAAATGATTTTAATAGAGTCTCTGTGATAGATCGAAACTTACCAGAGTGTGGAGTAGAGAATCTAATATGTATGAAGAGAAGACGAAGATACGAAAGAAAAATAAAAGAAAAGTGAGAATAGGAGTCGAAATGTGTGTGGATTAACATTATAATTTTTGATTGTAATCTATAAAATTCTTAAAATTGCGGCAAACGGAAATGTTATAATTCGGAGACGGTTAATTGTTTGTCAAACTCACCACCAAAATCAGTAAGCCCCACACATTGGTGATTTTGAAGGAACCATCACGGGTGTACTTAGGTATGTTTAGTAACACTGTAAATTAATTTTTTTAATATGTGTAAACTCTAATTTTTAAATTTTAATTTTCAATTTTTATTAAAATCACTACCAGTGAGATTTCAATTTAATGGGAATTTATTTAGTTTTAATTTAATTTTTTTGAAGTCTTTTTTTTTATTTAATTACATTTTTGAAGTTCCAGTTTAAATTTTAATTTTTTAATTAAAGTCTTCTATATGTATATTTTAATTTAATTAAAATTTATAAGATGTTAATTTTTTTTTTTTTTTTTGAAGTCATAATTTCCTTTGAAAGTTTCAATTTTAATTTTATTTAATTATGATCGGTATTCGTAAAACTTCATTTCAATGGAAATTTATGTAATTTTAAGTTCAATTTTTTTAATTTAATTGGTTATTTTATTTTGAAATTCTTAATTTAATTATATTTTAGAAGTTCCAATTAAATTTTAAATTTTTTTTAATTAAAATATTCCTTCTTTTTAATTTTTGATTTACTTAAAATTTATATAATTTTAATTTTTTTTTTGAATCCACAATTGTTTAGGGGAATTTTAATTTAATTATATTTTTATAGTTCCAGTTTAAATTTTAATTTTATTTGAAGTCTTATATTTTTGCAGTTTTATTTTAATTAAAATTTGCATAGTTTTAATTTTTTTTTTAATTGAAAAAAAATTTTTGGGGCAGTTTTAATTCATTTACCTTATGTGTGCTCTATTTTTTAGTTTTAATTTTTTTATATTCATGAAATTTCTTTAAAGTTGTATTATGGGTCAATTATTAACTTCAAAAATTGTTTTATGGAAATTCTAATTTCCAGTATGCGTGCTCTATTTATAATTTAAGTGTTTATATTGCAACCGGTGACACATTACATAGTCATTAAATTAAGATGAAATTTATAAATTTCAATTTTTTTTACTTTAATATAAACCATGTTTTTGAAAATGATGTTGTTAGGCAGATTTTAGACTATGGTGGTGATGATGAATTTGTTCTTTAAGACAATGGTGGTGAAGTGAAATTTAATCCTCTAATTATATTTTTTGATCCTAATATTTACGTCATTATTTCTTTTTTCCATTCCTAAGCGTGTTTATCAGGACTATTGGATCTTCTAGATAAGAAATAATTTTTTTTAACGCACCAGGCCTTCTATTACAAACCTCAAAAAGTTCCAATAACAATATTAATATATATAATACTATATATATATAATAGATATCAATATATAATATATATTATTAATATATACTATATATATTATTACTAATATATTATAATATATAATAAATATATATATATATTATATACTAATATATTATATTATTAATTAATATATATATATATATATATATTAATATATACGTAATATATATATATATATATATATAATATAATAGATATATACTAATATGTAAATATATATATATATATAATATATACAATATATATACTATTATAGTATATATTATTTAATTATAAAATTATATATAATTATATATATATTATGATAAATAGTTTATAATTAAATATATATATATAATATAATATACTACATAATATTTATATTACTATAATTAGAGTATATATATATATATTATATATTATTATAGCTAATATATATATATAATATATTATACTATATATTAATATATTAGTATTAGTCTTACTATATATATATATATAATCATCCTTTCTCCTCTTATTCGATCTGATGGCTCTGTTGCTAATCTCCAACTGAAATAAGGGCCAATCTCTTCGGCCTCCTAATTTCTTTAACTCAACCCTGGCCGTTCTCGGCATTCCTCCTACTCCTCCCTTCCCTCAGGTGGTCCTATCAGTCGTTGGGCCTTGATTGCATTGACTCAGGTGATGCCATGGGCTTCTCGAGATCTAATAACGTTAGGTAGGCCGGGATGGCACGGATGCATTCCATCCCAGAGTTGAGGTGAATTGTGCTTAAGTGCTGACCCCACCCCTCGTCAACTATGTTCTCCTACTGTCCCTCAACTACCAATCACTTTCCTCTCAATGTAGGAAGCACGCACAGTCAAAACCCTATATTCCGGAAAAAGGTGCCACTTCTGATCCTTCCCTAACTATCGCCCTATAGCTCTTACTGGTATTCTACTAAGATCTTGAAACCCTTCTTATCTCTCACTTCTTTAGACATTCTGGAATTTCCATTCTCTTCATTTCCGAATCGAAGTACGGGCTTTGAGCGATTCCAAGGAGTTCTACTGGGTGAAAATACTTACCTATTTAACCGCATTCTATGGTTTTGGGCGGCTTAGGAACTACGGGGGAGACTGCGTGTGGCGCTAACATATCCAATGGCTTTGATCGGGTTTGTGGCTGCAATCACTGCTCTCCAAAGCTCCTCTCCTTGGTTCCTCTTCTCTTTGTATACTTTGTATAGCTTTATTTCAACACTCAAAATGGGCTGTGGCTGAATGAGCGACTTCGTCTTCATTTTCTGTCACATAGTGTGTTCTCCAGGGTTCGGGCTGCTATCTCCTTACTTACCTAGTTTTCTTCTTCTCATTAACTGATTTACTCACCTCACATCGTAACTCTATCCCACTCATATCCGATTGATCTGACGTTACGTCTTCAACTTCATTCATTCTGCTCCTCTTTTACTTCTAGAATTGCTATCTCGTACTTAACCTTTCCGAGTAGTACACAACGGGATATTGACGATCGTACCTGGCGTTACCTTACTATACTCTTTTTATGACCTCGACCTTTTTGGGCCCAAAATTTTACCTGCCCTTGACCTTTTAGGCCCTTGACCTTTTTGGGCAACCCCAAATTTTTTGAGACCCAAATTTTTGAGACCCCAATTTTGACTTTGAGACCAATTTCTGTAGAACCCTAATTTATTTGGCCAACCCTAAGTTTATTGCAACCCTAATTTTTGGCGCCCCCCTAATTTTTTGCAACCCTTCGAAGAATGGTTGCGCCAAACGGTTGCGTAAGCAATCCGTTGTACGCTACCCCACCCTAATTTTTCGATCAACCCGTCTGGTCTTCCACACTGGGTCAAATTTTGGCCGCACCCTAGATTTGGGCCACCTTACGGGGCTTAGCCCTTTTTTCGATGCTCTTAGCCTTTTTTGTCCTGACCTTCTCTAAAGCTTGACAGATTACCATGGCGTCCAATTTTTACCCACGGTAATTTTTTGAGCTTCCTTTTAGGGATTACCATTTTATTGAATGTCTTAACCCGTGTTATGTCGCATGATATTTCCGGCCTTGACCTTCGCCACGATACCGTGGGTCACATTTTGGCCTACGCTAATTTTGGGGGCACTCGTGCCACCGTCACATATTTCGTCCCTAACTTGAACGTATGTAGGTATCTATCCGTAACTTGCAACACCTACACACACCCACACCACACACACAACACACACACACCACAACTTTACTTACACTCAACACACAGATTTAGGACAACACCAGTCCATTGTACATACACTCACACAGATTGAGCTTACCACTCCACACAGAGATTTACTTACACACCAATTTACTGACACTCACGAAATGTACTTATACCACCCAATTTCTTACACCACGCAAGATGAATTACTTACACCACACACACTTACACTTGTACACACATTCACTATGGAACTTACACACACCCATAGATACCTGCACTTACATTTACACTTATACACCATCACAAACACCGACGACCAACCCTTTGGTCTTCCAATGGTCAATTTTGGCCCAAATTTTTATTTTGGCGTCCCTAATTTTTTGGCAGCCCTAATTTTCTACGCCACCCTTTGGTCTTCCATGGGACAATTGTTGAGAAACAAATTTTTCGAGCAACCCTTTTGTATCAGGATACAATTTGACAATTGTATCTTTTCGACCGTGTTGCTTTTTTGTGACATCAGCTAGTGATGATTTTCCAGTAGCATTTTGAGGCCTCCAGACATCTTTGATGGCGTCAAATACCGTAAGAAAGTAGTAGGAATGTGTTATTAGGGTCTTTATGTTAATTTTTTCATGGGTGAGTATAAGGGAATGGAAAAAGTGCTTGGGGGGGGCCCAGGTGACGTTGCCTAAGTGACGTGCCAAGAGTGCCCCAAGTGAAGTGCCACATTAGTGCAGTGAGTCAGTCACATAGTGCCATGAGGCCAACTTTTTTCAAGCTTTTTCTTAGCCTCCCCTGAGCTAATGCATAGCCCTAATATGGGTTCTACCGCCTAGCGTATATAAGGTATGAGGATCTCGATTTGGTGGGAGATACAAGCTCTGCTAGGACTGTTTCCTACTATGAGTTAGTCTTATTTCTATCCACTTACAGTATATAATTACCTGCACACATACCACTAATCGACACTGTATTACACACAAGTTCACACTTGACTAACCACCACTATGACATTAAAGCAGTACAACTCTACCATGAACTTCACATACCCATAATACACTTACACCCGACACTTCACCATATGACACTTTCACTTCCATACAGTACACACCTATGCACACTTCATAAGCGCTCTACACTAGCCATAGACAGCTTACACTAGCCCATATACACTTACACTCACACACCCATCACACACGAGTACACTAACTCTACACTCACACACTCGAATATTTGCATGCTCAACTTTGACTGCATCAACTTTGCATTGCCTAGCATTCATGCCTCAGCATTGATGCCTCAGAATTGGTTTTTCTACTTTCATTGATCTATTCGGCAGTACTTTAAACATTTTTTATCCTTTTCTGTCCTATTTTCTCGCCACATCATAAACAGGAGTAATACTTGACATGTCTTCCCTAGTTCATAGCCGTCACCATCAGCGGCGCCGACATGCGTTGGCCCGCGCGAAGGTGACAAACCCGCACCCCAGTGCGGACCCGCCGCGTCACCGCCCGCCTCCCCGCCGGCCGCGTTCCCGCCCGCCGCGTTTGCCCGCAGGCGCAATATTCCGCGTTCCCGCCCGCCGGGTGCGTCGTCGCGTGCGCCCGCAGCGCAATATTCCTGCATGGAATGACAAAATTAATATATATAAAGTCATTCATTTTATTTCAATACTCTAAACATTTCAAAGAATTTCTTTTCAATATACTATGGTATCATTATTTTAATTCACTACTTAAAACATTTTTATTAAAAACATTTTCGCGAACCTGAAACTGTAACTCATTACAGATCGATGAAATAATAGATATTTAGTTAACATCTATTTTACTTAATACTTTTTACTTTAAATACTTTAATTATAATTTTTTTAATTTATTTAATAAAAAAAAATGTCTCGAGTATCTCCTATAATAATTTATTTTACTTACTATATTGTGAAATTTTACTAAAAACATAAACATTACATACCTTAAAGCAAGTAAATCAGTAAAACAAATCACCCGTTTACCTAACACCTAGGGATTAGTATGCTTTTGTTTTACTGCTTTACTGGCTCTAACTGCATGTTTATGCTTTAATCCAACGATGGTGTTACTGTTATTAACTCCACAGTTATCTATGGCTTTACACCTCGATATATTTATTAACATTACCATACCATAAAGCAGAAAACTCGTTAAATCCAATGCACGGTTACCTAAACACCAAGGGGGGATCTTAAGTCATGCTTTGTTTTCAATCGCCTTCTAGCTGCTTTAACGTCATGTCTATTACTGCGTCTTAACTCACGTTTTACTGCCTTTAACTCAAGTTTACTGCAATTTTAAACTCAGTATACGTTTTTAACGTCATACATAACCTCTAAAGCAGTTAAATCTAGTAAATCTAATAGAGCTGTTACCTAACACAAGGGGGAAAGGATGCTTTGTTTAACTGCATAACGGCTTTAACTTCATGTCTTTACTCGCTCTTAATCATGTTTTTACGGTTTAAACTCACATGTTTTATTAGCTTTAAGCTCAGTATATTTAGTCAACATACTTACATACTATACAAGCAGCTAACATCCAGTAAATAGGAAAACAAAAACTAATACCATCTGATAGGTATTGAGTTGCATTGTGTTTTACTGCTTTTACTAGCCTTTAACTCCATGTTTTACTGTATTAACTCATGTTTTACTGCTTTAATCGATATTGTTTACTGCTTATAACTCCACTAAATATGTAGATAACGACATACCGCTTAAGCAGCAGCTAAATGCAGCTCAAACTCAATAGATGGTGTTACCTAACCACCAAGGGGGGATAATGTTATCGCTTTATGTTTTACTGCGCCTCTGACTAGCTGTTAAACTCTATGCTTTTTACGCTTCTTAACTCAATGTTTATCACTGGTTTTATACTCACATGTTCAATTGCTATTAACGCTCATATACTTGATTAAACAATTAACCATACCTTAACAAGTATCAGTAAATCAATAAGCGTGTTACCTCAAACACCAAAGGGGCGATACCAGTTTGCTTCATTGTTTACTGCCTTTGACTGCTTAACGTCGATGTTTACTGCTTCTAACTCACTAGTACGTTTATGCTTTCACTCACAAATGTTTTCACATAGCTTTAACTCAGTATATTATTAATCCGTTACATACCTTAAGCAGTAAATCAGAATCAATAGATTACCTCACCATAGTGATTTAGTATTGCTTCTTGTGTTTATGCTTTACTGCTTCTAACTATGTTTACTTGCATTTATCTCCTGGTTTTTACTGCTTTAAACCTCATATGCTTTACTGCCTTCTAATCATAGCCTTTACTCGCCTTTAAACTCGTAATATTTATAAATTATGTCTTCATATTTTTATTTTGGTTTTAATACTTTTTATTTTTTTTCTTATCTTTATTATTTTATTTTACTTATTTATTTTACTTATATTTATTTTTATATTATTTTATATTATTATACTATCTCTTTTACTTCATGCCTATTGTTATTTAGAACACAGCACACACACACAGCCACACACACATACACCACCACACACGTACACTTATACATATAACGTATAAATTCTATTTAAAACATTTTGTATTTCCGTATTCTTTTTATTAACTTAGTGTTATTTACTCCAGGCCTATTGTTATTATTTCTAAGGGCACACCACACCACACAACACCACACAACACAACACACATACACCACACACCCCACCACACTTAATCACAACATACTACGTATATTTATTAAACATTCCCGTCATGTTTTAATTACCAAAACGACATTATTATTATGACTCATCTCAAATACTATCTAGAATTATTTCAAAGTTTCTTAAAACTTCTATAATAAACATTATTATTGAATAGTAAATGATAAATTTGAACCAGTTATTGCTTTTGATTTCCAGTCATCATCACTATCAGTTTTATAATAAACTCTTACTAAATTTTTATGCAATTTCTAATTCTAAAACATTATTTTAGTAACCTTAAGCCAATAATAAGCACACCTGAACCACGCGTTAATTCCATAGCCATAGAGCCCAGCCACTACACCACCTCACACCAAGGCATATGCACGTTTAATCTATTGACATACTGCTGGACATCATCTTAGCCATGGTAATAGCATAAAAATAACCAACAATCAAGTTTTCTCCTGCTAACACTAAAATGTAGTTTATTAAAACATATTCTAAGTTTTATTTTAAAAATAACAGAAAACGTTTGTTTTCATAAAATCGCTCTTGTTATATAAACATATTCAAGTTTTATTTACATAAGTGTAATTTCCCTCTTTATATGAAGTTTTATATTGTGTGAAATGTACATCTGACAAACCATCACCGAGAAAACGACCAACACCCCGCACTCCTTAACGACACGACACTCGACCTCTCTCTAGTACAAATGAATGCACAGTATAATGACCTCACCGCTTAGGCCCCAGCCTAACTAATTTTATATACACGCCTGCGATATCAGTCTACCACCACCACGTACGCTATCGCTCATATTCCGCGGGGGCTAGTCCCTTGGGTATAGGCCTAACTTCGCCAGGTCCAAAATATATTTCAAATAATATGCAGAACGCCTTCTCCGTCTCTGTTATCACCTAACATGTAGGCATGCACAGACTATCACTACGTTAGGCTAAAGTTTAGGCCTAATTTAGGATCAAGCTCTTTTGTGCACAGGCGTGATTAATCAGCCTGATACCAGGGTCAAAGAACTCGCTGAGATCATGAGACCAAGATCATATGTTTATTATTATATTATTATCTTATCATTTAATTATCTATTATCTTATTATGTTATCATCTTATCACGGTGAAATCATATAAGCACAGCTAGGAAGGAAATGTTTTCATTTAACGTTGTCGATGGTCGGAGTTAAATCCTTATCTCTATATGATCTCGTATGTGATTGTCGCAGAAATATTTTATCGTGTCTTGAACATTAACTGTTGTTCTTCTAAACTGCTTGATATTTGAGGCACGGCTGTGTTTTATTACTCTTTATCAAACCAAACTATTTTAAAACATAGTATTTTAGCCCTGGTTAAGCGGTGCACACGATTAAATCTCCGCATATTGTGGTATTAACCTGTCTTTATCTCTGTTCCTAAGCTCGTCAGACATATTATAATAAGGCAATACCTCTCTATGAGGAATCAAATTATTATTTTCACTAGCTAATATCATTAATTCACACTAGATTTAAAGTAGCTAACCGTGAAGCAAAAGCAAGAGCGCCCGCAGCACAAGCCGCACCCGGGCGAACGCGCCATCGAACCCGGCCGGCGTTTAATGATTACTACGCGAGGTCCCGAACAAGTTATTTCGTTCATGACTAAATGTCCGTTTGTAACTTCATTACACATTTGTATTTTCACAAATATACCGACTTCCCTATATTAATTAGCCGACCAGATTTATTTACTCTGAACAATTTCTTAATTTTATTTATAGAATAAATACCATGTCACTAGTGGTAAAGTTTCTTGAAAACATTTAGTTTTGAAAGAGAATTGTGGTTCGTAGAATAAAACTAGTCAGGAATAATTTATTCTAAAGTGACTAATTCCCTTGAATGGAAAACCGAACAAAATGTCTAGGATTGACGCTGGCTATTTCCTCTTTGACCGAGGTTTCTCTTAGATTTATTACTTTAAGGCGGACAACAAGTGCTTTATATGCCTTACAGCTACAGACCTACATAGACGTTAGTTAATGTTATTAGGAAGTGTCCCTTACACCTGCACCTCGTTTAATGGGTATATCTTTACGGTTTTACATCTTCATTTAGATATAAGCGTTCGAAAAAAAAATCTGTGGTAATCTAAAAATATTATTACTTAATTATTGAATCCTACACAATGTGTGTACATGCATAAATAAAACTTCCCCACTACCTCTGTACACAACCGAAATTTTCTCTTTACTGGACTTTCAATGTAGTGGTATCATATCATTCAATCTCCACCCATACGCGTACGTCCTTAACTTCAAAATTAATCGAAGTATATGTAAGTTCATTACCTCTCTATAATCATGCATGCTGTATGCCAATGCGACCGGTAAGCCATCTAGCATAATATCTTCACTGGTTTTGTTCAATGTTAAACCTTTGGCTTTTAATATTCTACATAACTAATGCGCTCACTTGAACACTTATGTCGAATAATTATTCCTAAATTATTAGCCTTGACATACAGTACTACAATAACACTATCAAATTACATCCATGACATGGCGGACCGGTGTCGTGTCCAAAAAATATCCTTCATAGCAGCACTGTATGCGCCTAACCACCTTCTGAATACCAGACGCTCTCCCATAATATTTCGCATCTGACGCGCGTTTGAATATCTACGCGCGCGGCCGTTCATGACGGCAATGTTCCCGCACCCGATTCAAAAGCCGTCGCGCTTGCGGGCGCTCTTAGCGTTTGCTTCACGTGATCTACGATAAATCTAGGACATTAATTATATATCTAATCTATTCTAGTGAAATTAATACTTATTCCTCAATGTAAGTATTTATTATAAATATTATATCACTTAAAAAAAATAAACACTTTTAATACAAATCGGATAACTTGTGCACACGAAGCGCTAAAATGACTAGTGATTTTAAACTGCAGTCTTGGGTTCTAAAGATATAAAGACACACCTGCTCAAATACAGTTTTATTTTAAAAAGTGTAATTTTCAAAAAGACGAATAAAATAATTTCTCGACCAATCACATACGCGGCATATAGAGATAAGATTACTCCGAACCAATCACAGAGTAAGCGTACGCTATGATCTATACTCTGCTACTCATCGTGATGTATAACAGACACTCAGCTGATCCATATACGGCTACGATCTTACCGAAGACACCATCGGTCATGTTTCATATTGAAGATATTTATAAAAAATAATAATAATAACAATGATTGCAGGTCTATACTGGAATTACCTTTGACCTGGTATTAGGCTAAATCAGCATGGGATACAAAAGGCTTATCCTAATAGCCTAATTTAGCCCTAACGTAGTTATTGCACCACATTTTCACAAGAAACAGGTCAGTTTGAAAATTATTTTGCACCTGGAATAGGCCTAATGCCCCTGATACAAAAGGCATTATCCTAATTAGCCTAAGTCAGTTATTTCAACACATTTTACAGAGAGGTCAGTTTCGTATCTGTCAGAGAGTGGCGGCTGTTGATTGGTTTCTCGTGTGGATTGTCAGAATGATACATAGAGAACAATAATAATAAAATAAGAAAATCCGAATTATTGAAAAAATTGAAATATTTTTAGTTAACATCGAGCAAATGTAAATGTAAGTGAAATAATGTCTTTTTTTTAAATAAAAACTTTAGAATGATTTTAATAAATAACAATGTATGTAGCCAGAGAAAGAAACTTATTTTGTTTGTTAATACTATACCAATGGGCGAAGATGATAGCTAAGCGAAGGCAATAGAACAACAACGTGGCATATCTTGGTTGTACCGAGGGAGCTAAGGTGCCATATCTGATTTACTGAATTTATTGCCATAACTGGCTACGTAAAAATATGTTTTATAAACTTTCTAAGATTTTGAGTAAAATTATCAATAAAACTTGATAGTTATAAACTTTATAAACTAAAACAGCTGCGATTAACAATGTCAATAAAATTCTTTGTTTCAAACGATAATGAATTGATTATTTATAGACGCTTTAAGAAACTTTTGAATAATTTTACGATAATCTGAAATGCTAGTACATAATAAAATGCTCGTTTTTATTAACATCCAAAAAGTTTGTAATACGAAATTATACTTATGTGTGTGTAAGTCGTGCGGGCGTGTGTGTGTATGTTGGTGTGTGTGTGTGTGTTGTGATATTATTAGTCTAAACGGTTAATAGGAAATTATGATGAATGGTTGCCTAAATAAATGAATAACAACTAGGCCTGACAAGTAAATAACACTAAGGTATAATAACTAAAATAAAAATTTAAATGTTTATACAAAATTATACGTATATATGTATAAGTAGCATGTAAAGTGCTGTGTGTCGTGTGTGTGTACGTGGGTGGCGGTCGAATCACAAGCACATCTCCTAGAAATACTATACTGTGTATGTGTTTAGTCGATTACTAATACAAAAATAGGCATTGAGTAGTAAATAACACTAAGATATAATAAAATAATATTAAAACTAAAAAAATAATAAAGAAAAATAATAAAAATAAAACAATAAACAAGAAATAAAAATAAAAATAAAAAGGTATTCACAAACAAATAACAGAAATATAACAAGCAAAAACACAATAGATGGCTTAATACACATATAGGAGTTAACGCAGGTAACAGCCATGAGTTTAAACGTAAAGCATATGACCTTAAAGCAGTCTAAAACACGACGAGTTAAAGGCGAGTTAAAACATGACCGTTAAAGCAGGAAAGCAATGTAAAACAAAAGCAATACTTATCCCCCTTGGGTGTTAAGATACCACCTCTATTGATCTTAACTGATTCAGTTACTGCATTTAAGGTCTAGTAACGTAATCAATATATGAGGCTAAAGCAGTAAAAAACATTATGAGTTAAAGCAGTGTAAAAACAGAAAGTTAAAGCGTAAAACATGAGTTAAAGGCAGTTAAGAGCAGCTAGAAGACAAAGCAATACCTAATCCCCCTTGTGGTGTACGGATCACACACCTCATTGGACTTACAATTTACTGCTTCTAAGGTAAGTACGATGTTTAATAATGCATATAGCTTCAAAACACATAAAAAACACTGTGAGTTTAAAACAGTAAACGAATAGAGGTTAAAGCAGTACCAAACATGGAGTTATCAGCCAGTAAAGCAGGCTTACAAAGCAAAAGCATACTAATCCCCTTTCGTAGGTAAACCCTTACTCCGATTTAACTGTACGCTCTTAAGGTATGTACCGTTACATAAATTATAATGAGTTAAAGAGACAACATCAGACGCTTTTAAAGCCAGCTAAAAAGGGTTCATCATGAGGTAAAGCAAGAGCAGTAAACACAAAGCATAACTAATCTATCCCATGAACAAAGGTAATTTGACTACTGATTTACTGCTTTAAGGTATGTAACATTAATAATAAAGATATGAGTAAAAGCAGTAAAACATATGAGTTAAAGCCAGATAAAACATGAGTTAAAGCAGAAAACAATGAGTTTAAGCAGCTAGAAGACAGTAAAAAAGCTACGTACATCGCCCCCTTAGGTGTTGAAGGGAACACCTCTATTGCATTTAAACTGAACTTTACGGCTTTAAGGATATTGTAATTTAATAAATAATATGAGTTTAAAGCAATCAAACAATGTGAGTTAAAACACGATAAAACAGAGTTAACAAGCAGCCTAAACATCAGAGTTAAACAGTAAAGCCAGCATAAACAACAAAAGCACATCTACTAATCCAGACCTTAGTCAGTGGTCGCAACATCGTTAGGCAAAGAGCCACAAACAACACAGTAGCAACGGATTTGAAAATTTCTTTATGAGAGCCAAATTTTGTAAACTTCAACTATTTAGTAGGTTATATTTGCTTTAGACTTTTAATAAAAAGTACTCTTCAGCTGTCCTTTGCTAAAACGTCTTCAATCTTATTGACTGACGTTCGCTGAGGGTCGACACCCTTCCACTCTCTCACTCCCATTCGTCTTGTATGTTATTATTCGTCTATCTCCTTTAGTAATCCTCTACTGCTATGCCAAACCAGTCTCAACATACCTTTCATCAATCGCTACGACACTGTATCTTCTTCACTCCACAACGTTCCCTAAACAATTAACTTAAATACTTTACATTCAAGTTTTAAGTCTTATACTTAAGACCTAGGGTTGCGTTGAATAAATTTGAAATCATATTAATAACGGAAATGTATTTATTGCATAAACATTAAATTGTAAAATAGTCCATAAATTAAATCATGACACATGACGCACAAACATGGATGTGAACAATGGCCTGTGCACTCTCTTCCTTGGCAATATTTCGGGTAGCTCACGGTTTGTTATGATGTTTTTTTAAATCGGTCAGGTACGATTCCAGTTCTCATCAATAAAGAACGATTCTCAACTTACATCTATGATAGAGGTATTACATGCTACTTGAAAAATGAATGTTCGACATGAATTATAGCTAGACCCCAAAAAAGGAAAGAACGCAAACGCTTGTTTTTAAGTCTGATTACTATAAGCCATAAAATACGTAATTCCAGGTATTTTTAAGAACAACAATATTTGCCCTCAATCAGGTCTTCTCAAAGCCGACCACTTGTGCTGTGAAGACAATTTGCATTTTGCTTTCTCTCCAATATTTCATAATCAGCACAAAATGCCTGCCGATTCAAATTTCGACATTCCCAATCTTTCGTCGTTATTTTAAGATCCAGCGAAATTTAGCTAAAAAGAATGCCAATGTCAATATTAAAAAGAGAAAAATTTCAATTCATGTCCGAAGCATTAAGACGGATTTTCTAACAAATAGCTAGCGCTAGCATTGTTGTGTTGATTCCTGAAACCCTGTTGAGAAATGGCTCCTTCATATTTAAAAGTCGTCGTTTTGAAAGCAAAGCAATGTCAATACTCATAATTACTTCTCTTGGCCGATGTTTCAAACAGAGCCGTTGCGATAGTAAATCAAAAGCTGATCTACTTTCAAAATCTGAGCAAAACAAGAACATTATTTTCGAATGCAAATAACTTCTTCTAAGCATCGAAACACAGTATGCTCGGCTTCCTTCTCACCTCTAGTTTACGAATTTAAGCTGACATCTTACGGATGAGTATGAACCTCTACCGACATGAAATCTTTCATTGGACCACCTGATCAATCTCGTTAGTTAGGATAAGTGAAACGCCTTGCCAGCACAGAAAGAAGCATGCATCTTAATTTCCCTGTTAATAAAGAAAGACGAACACCGTATCAAAAGTCATCCTCCTCATTGCATAATATCAACCTACTTTCGTTACTGCCAGAGAGAACAGAATCTGATCATCTCGTCTCTCCAATTCTCAACTAAAAATGTCTTTTAACGAGTGGCAGTAACTCAAGAGCTTTAAGAATATAATTTAACTTGATACATCTTAATCACCACTTTCCATACACCCTTTCGCAAATCTTCGTATACGGGGAGAGACATGCATCTTAGCCACAAAGCGCCTGTGGACTTTATGAGATGATGCCCATGGTCATATAACTTATCTTCGCGTGCTCATTTAATCTTTTCTTTCAGAGAATACAAGCACACCCTGATTTCTATAACGGCCGAGTCTATACTTTTTTGCACGTCTGACTATTGCTGACCCCAAGCTACGCTACCGACTCCACGATATACTATATATCCACTCTCCTCTCCGATGCCTATATACATGCCACGACTGCTCTTCTTCAGTTGATCAAACGCCTCGCCACCTCACACCGCTTTCACTCTGCCAAAATTTCACTCACCATCATCCACATACCCATACTATCCCACGCTGCAATCGTACTCACCTGCACGCATGTGCCAACCCTGCTTCGGCGCCTCACCCCCTCAACATAACCACTAACTCTCACCCTCTTCAATAAAGCTTCCCCCCTCAGCTTCTTTCCGCTACCTCCTGCATCCCATCACACCACTCGGACAACACAACCAATATCGTCACAGATATGCGCTCTTCTTTACTCTACCTACTATTTACGTCTATCAAGACATCATTGATTAACCTGAGGCAATTACCTAACTCGCTCA
>JABUQX010067274.1:0-2500 GCA_015478945.1 Trachelipus rathkii
CCTGGAACCGACTAACACATACATTAACGTGTGTGTAGATGGTTTACTCTAGAAGTCATTCCTCACAAGCTATAAATAATATAAAAATATAAATTACTTCAAAAAAAAAAAAAAAAAAGTTAAATCCAATCCTTAGAATTTTCGGCTGATGATTCCAAATATATAATTTGTTTAACTGTAGGACCTGCCGTTCTCTAGCTACATACTGCGAGCATTAAAAAAAGAAATCGACACATTCTATATATATAATATATATATATATTATATATATATAATATATATATATCTAATTATATAAGTATATTATATATTAATATATATATATATAGTATATTATTATATATATATATATATATATTATATTAATATTATAATATATATTAATATATATTATATATATATATATTAATATATATATATATATTAATAATATATAATATATATAATATATATATATATATATATTACGGTAAATGTCTAGAACGTGATGTCGCACTAAACGAACTAAGATACAATCTCACATTTTTGAAAAAAGAAACATTTTCCCTTTGGAAAAATATTTTCGAAAGGAATGCCTAATAAGAAAATAAAAATAAATGAATATATACTCCAGAATAACCATATCTCTTTGTTTGTAAACTCTCCTTACTGACTCTAATACAATGGGATCTATCTCGAGATCGCGATCAAAGTGTGAACACACATAAAATTCAAGAGACAATGAACAGAAATTATATATATTATTTCTCTTTTAAATTTTGATATAGTTGTGAACGTAAAAGTGCTCTCTCAAGTAAAGACATATTGAGTGAAGGATGATACTGATGATTATAAGAGTAGATGTCTTAAACAGCTCTTTAATAAAGAGAGAGTTTTAGTCTTAGTATTGCTGACCTGTGCGATCCATAGTTACATTGAATTTCTCACATTGTTTCACACTCGTAGCTCTTAACTAAAAGTAGTCACTTACTTTGGTGTGAGTGTAGAGGAGAGAACAATTGATGTAAATATATGAGAGAGAATGTGTATGATACGCAGATGTATGCAGTTGAAGAGTGAAGTGATGATTGATGAGATGATCGTAGAAGTAATAGGTGATGTATTTGAGAGCACGAGGAGTAGTATCAGAGAGCTGAGTCTACGAAAGCATAGAATAACTTGAATTTGATGCAATATACACTCCATCATGAGCAATAACTCTCCAATGGCGAGAGTACTGTGTGAAGACATCACATGTATTCTAATTGATGTTGTATCAGCATTATATTATGGTCCTATAGCATTAGGGTTTTAGCATGAGATTATATAGTACAATATATCTTTAGTAGATTTTTTTTGAATTTTTTTAAAAATCATTTGTGATTTTTTGATTTTTTGATATTTTTTGATTTTTTGGATTCGTAAAGTTAACGAGTATGAATAATATAATTTGCAAGTTATCATAATTATATATTCATATGACGTGTACTTTACAGAATACTGAAAAAATAGAAAAAAATTAAAAAATATCATATATAAATCACAAATTGATATTATTTATATAATAAAAAAATCAAAAATACTACAAATATTGAGCTCATTATACTTGTAGTTTTAGCACAAATAATAGTTATTACTAAATTAAGTATATTTTTCTTTATTATGGAAAATATAATGCTATCAATAATAAACTTATGGTCATCAATATTTATAAAAGCCACAACTCATAATCTCAAAAATAAATAGCTACATATGGTGAAATAGAATACATTTAGTCATAGAGTAAAAGTACTGGTCTAAACTATTTTAGTGACGGAAAATGTAAAAATAAAAAAATATAAAAAAATTTCATTTTAAAATATAATATATCCAAATACTACTAAATATATGCTAAACATATGCTAAATATATGATATACATTATTTATGGAATTACTGGTAAAAATTATTATTAAGATAGGAAAATGTAAAGTAAAATAAAAAAATAAATAAATATTATTATGTTAATATTATATTATTATATATGATAATCTATGATTAGATAGATGACTCCTATTTAGTAAAGACCTTTATTTGTTTACTTCGTAATATAATTATATTAGTAAACTTTTATATATATTATTGCTTTTTTTTTTACTAAAAGACATATCATCACTCAAGGGTTTATATATATAACATATATTATAATATATACTCGTCATACACGATGGCAGGAGTCGTGAGGTATCTCGCCTTCCCAGAGGAAACTACGGTAGGTTATAGACCTAATTCCTATATATATATTACCCTCCTAGAGGAGGGCGTCTACAGAGCAAACACCCTGTACTTACTTTGAGATAGATTTACTTTCGATGGTGTATGAAGGATAGATCTTAGATGAGGGGTTCCCTCAAGCTTCTTCTCTGCACAGCTATATTTATAACGGGGTAATATTAATACCACTACGTCCCCCGTTATCATATCATATTTTTCCGTCGGTCATCTCAGAAGCCGCCTACATATTGTCAGTATATGTGTACATA
>JABUQX010067274.1:12500-15000 GCA_015478945.1 Trachelipus rathkii
TAAACATTCGCTCAGAACACGCTGGTGAGAAAAAGAACCAAAACAAATTTATTCATTTTGGATATTTTAGCATATTCATCTTCCATAATTGGAGAGGATTAGTTTCACTCTCTGCTCTTTCACACTACAATAAAAATCAACCATTTTTTCTTTTGCTAGTTTTTCTTCAGTTTCTTGATTATTGTCAAGTAATTTTCTTTCTACACCTATAAAGCTGTTTCTCAAATGCCCTTTCGATGTCAGTTCCTGGTCAGAATTAGTTTCTTTAATCAGCTTTGAAAGTTATTGAGCAATATTGTCTTTCACCATTGGGATTACTGAAGACGAGGTAAAATCTTAGACTGGCATAACGGACGTTAGAGAGACTGCTTCTGTGGAAAAAATACTTTAGTTTATAAAGTGTTAATTTTATGTATGGGTTCGCTTTTAAGTATTATTTTTAATAAGATAATATTTTGAAACATATCATCTGCATTTAGAGGACGATTCATAACACCGTTGCTATGACCCTTACACTGTACATTCACATTGTTCTTAATAATGACAGTGTTGTATAATAGTATATGCAATGAATATGCTTTAGTTATTTCCTATGGTTTCGAAAACTTCATCATCATATGCAATGATGATATGACCCAATCATTGTTAGAAAACGATTTTCAGAACTAGACAGAGCTTGCAAAACAAAATCCAATTCTCCTTCATACCTAACACCTAACGTGTGTGCTGTACCATTTGTGGTGTATACTTAAATCTCGTGAGTGTACTATTAGTTTGATTTAGTTTATTTATCTAACTTTGGTTGTTGAAACTTTTTTTATTACTTAAGATCTTATATCATGTTGGGTAGATAAAGGATATATGCTGAAATATATATATATATATATATATATATATATATATATATATATATATATATATTATATATATAAAATTAAAAATATATATATATATATATATATATATATATATATATATATATATATATATATATATATATATATATATATATATTTCAGCATATAGCGTTTTAATAAATTTCCATAACAGCATCATTCTTTCTTTTTTTTTAATAAAAAGAAATTTGTTTCGTATCTTGGGTCTAAAAGTGTTAAAATTATGTATTACAAATTATTAGATATATGGTAAAACCTTTTTTTCATGCCCTCCTTCAATCCACTTAGCGTAGTCACTAAACCTGAAAATGCTGAGTCTTTTGTTTCTCTAACCATAAACAGTTTTACAAATTGAAATTATTGTAGGAAGCGAAATTATCACCTTCACTTAGCCGAACAGCAGTCTTATGAAAAACGTTTATTAGCACAAAACAATTTTAAACTCCATTTATTCGAATTCAATGATAAAAAAGTTAATGACTCATTACAATACATTACAATCGCTTTCTTTTGCTCCAGAATTTTTTCGAGCATTAACTAAGCACCGTTCCATTTTACACACACACACACACACACACACACACACACACACACACACACACACACACACACCACACACACAACACACACACACAACACACACACACACACACACACACACACACACAAGCCAACACACCCACAACACACACACAACACACACACAACACACCACAACACACACACACACACACACCACACACACACACACACACACACACACACGGGCATACGCGCACGCACATACACATGATATTTGTTTATCAAACGAAATATAAATTATATGCAATACTTCAACGATGACAAATGTATAATAAATAAGATTATCTTTTCATACTAAGGCTTTTTATTTCCATTTTCTTTCGTCAATTATAAATTTAATAATAATTTTTATATTTCCTTTAAAATTAAATTAAAAATATTTATAATCTTTTCAATTTTTATTAAAATTTTTTTAATTTTTTTTTTTTTTTTTTTTTTTTTTTTTTTTTTTTTTTTTAAATTTTTATTTTTAAATTTTTTTTTTTATTCTTTTTTTTTTTTTTTTTTTTTTTTTTTTTTAAATTAAAAATTTTTTTTTTTTTTTTTTTTTTTTAAAAAAAAATTTTTTTTTAAATTTTTTTTTAAAAATTTTTTTTTTTTTTTTTTTTAATTTTTTTTTTATTTTTTTTTTTAAATTTTTTATTTTTTAAAAATTTTTTTTTTTTTTTTTTTTTTTTTTTTTTTTTGTTTTATTTTTTTTTTTTTAAAATTTTTTTTTTTTTTTTTTTTTTTTTTTTTTTTTTTTTTTTTTTTTTAATTTAATTTTTTTTTTTTTTTTTTTTTTTTTTTTTTTTGTTTTTTTTTTTTTTAAATTTTTTTTTAAGTTTTTGATAAATTTTTTTAAAATTTTTTTAATTTTTTTTTTTTATTTTATTTTTATTATTAACATGATTTTTCTTTTATACATCTAATTTTTGTTTATCAATCGAAATATAAATTATATGCAATACTTCAACGATGACAACAAGTATAATAAATAAGAATTTTATCTTTTCATACTAAGGCTTTATATTCCATTTTCT
>JABUQX010067274.1:25000-27500 GCA_015478945.1 Trachelipus rathkii
GTAACTTTTATGAAATGGAGGAGAATTTGCTCTTAATTTTTTTATTCCATAAATTCCACTGCTTTTGAATACCATCCCTGAAGTACTTGTAATTTGATATCTGGGTTAAAAAAATATGCCATTGCGAGCTTCTGTGCCACGTTCGATGATACCTCCTCCTTTTTACTTTTGCTATAAATCTTGTCTGTTGAGTGGTGGATTAAGCTGTTCTAGTTCCATATTCATATTTTTCCAAATATAAACCGCATCACTTAGTTTACAGTCATTGCCTTCTAGCTTGGTTAATGCTGTGGCCACACACTCCACAAATGAGTTTTATTATAATCTTTTGAAATGTGGCATCGATGAGTAGAAAATGAAATCCTCAAGAGCTCGAAACAAGAATCATGTTTAAACATGTTAAATTTACAATATATATATATAAAGTTATATATATATATGTTGCTATATATATATATATATATATATATAGTTAAGTTAAGTATATATATATATATATATATAGTATATATATATATATTTATATTATTTATATATATATATATATATATATATATATATATATATATATATCTATATAGAGATATAGGGAAAGAGTTATATATATATATATATATATATATATATATATATATAGTTATATATATATATATATATATATATATATATATATATATGTTATATATTTATATATATATATATATATATATATATATATATATATATATATATATATATATATATATATATATATTTATATAGTGTGCATATATATATATGTGCAGTAACGATCATTCTCACAATAATATAAAATCAGCAGAAAATTTTTTTTATCGCCTTTCAGTTACTCTTCGATTGAAAAATTGATAAAACCATATCAACATGCTAAAGAAAACCATTAATAAATACATTTTTTAAAATAGTATTTTATGCATGGTTTTTTTATGGTTTAAACCATTGTTTTTTTATGTGGTTTAAAATATGAGTTTAAACCAGTGTTTTAATTCATATGGTGTAAACCATCTTGCCAATCTCTCTTATATATATATATATATATATATATATATATATATATATATATATATATATATATATATATATATATATATATATATATATTATATATATAATTATATATATATGTTAAAGTAAGTATATCTATAGTAAAAAAGATCTTCAGATTCTACGTCTTGAGTGGATGCAAGTTGCAGAGATGGAAAAGAAAAGGAATACAAGAAGGAATCATAGAATGAAATTAAACATCTGAAAGAATTATTCAAGAAGAGAATGCTTTTGAGAAGAAATGTTTGCCAGGATTTAAATTGTGAACAACTACTTAAAAGTTTGATTTACTATTCGGAATTTTAATTATTGAAAAATTTAAACATTAAATTATTTTTGTATCAATCTGATGTGGTGGAGCTGCAAATATTTTGGAAACGTTTCTTTTAGTAACTTATAATTATGAAAACGAAATTTTTATATTAATAAGAAAATTTAAAAGAAGAAATCAATAAATTGAAATCATTAAATTCTGGCAACAGTGACACATGTTTCCAACATCATCTCACCAAAATAAAATCAATCATACTTTTCACTCCGCTTGATACCATCTCTACCTACAACCCAACCTAGCATACTGTTGAGAATACTCTGTGTTAGCAAAGAAAGTATTACTTCCAGCTGTCATCATTATCTCTCTCCCTCCTCACAGAAATCAATCACCCTTCCTACCATTCTTCATTTCTCCTTTCTCCAATACCATAGCCACAACACGAGTACAGTACCATATCCCTTTTTGATCACCTATCCAACCATTTAGGTCACCCAACACAATCAATCTGAAGCTCCAGGCTCACCCATCCAAAATATCATCTCGATTAATCCAGAAAATCGCACTCTCAACATTATCCTTAGATGATACATTATGTCACACAACCACACATACCCTGATCTTTCTTCTTCAAACCCATATTTAACCACCATTAATTTAAAAAGCCCTGTCAGTGTCCTACCTAAAGCTCTATACCACAAGTCACCATCAGAATATAAACCCTTCCTACCCCCTCTCTCATTCCTTCCACACCAGTTAGTATAGACACACACATTTAAGATCTCCTAAAATAGACTGTCTATTTTCTCTTCACCGTTCTTCCTTCCTCTCTTTGTTTCAGTCACACAGCGAGCAAATCAAATTCACCCTTTCTAAATACATCCATCACCCTCCTTCTCCCTCAACATTTATTCCTCTGACCATTCCATGTGCATCGATTTATTGCCTACATATATTTTCTTCCGAAAGACAGAAGGCTCGCTTACTTCTGATCCGCGACCTTCTAGAATGAATGCAGCGATTCCTGGCAAAGATAAGTGGTAGTGGCAGCCAACCCAACTACCACCTTTCCTTAGTCGCCTTCTACGACACGTAGGACATACGATGTGGGCAATTCTCTCTCTCCTCCCCCACACATAGGGATATAGGGGATAGGGATGTCTGTAA
>JABUQX010067274.1:40000-45000 GCA_015478945.1 Trachelipus rathkii
TGCAGGTTTGGTATGCTCTGGTTCCTCCTGCTTCCCACAAGGGAAAATGTCCTCCTGTGTTCTGTCGGCTGAGCCCCTACATTGCCGTACTGACTTTACAATACAGCCAAAGAGAGTATAATTTCGCCCCTAGAACAGGTAAAAAAATGACCCTAGAAATCAAGATGTGCATCATGATGCTACCAGAAAAATGCTAATCCAGCTCCAAGTTCCGTTTGGCAGCAGTAACTTTGTCCATATATATATATATATATATATATATATATATATAGCAGAGTAGCAGCAGTTGTTAGCAGTTATATATATATAAGCATATATATATATATATATATATATTATATATATATAAGTATATAGATATATATATATATATATATATATATATATAATACAATAATAATAATAATAATAATAATACAATAATAATAATGCAAATTAGGTTAGTTGCAGCTAACAAACCCAATCCCTGAATGTGTGGTCTTCTCTGGCTGTAGGCTTATATACATATATATGATACAGCAGTACAGCAGTTGAGAGCAGTTATATATATATATATAAATATATATATATATATATATATATATATATATAGTATATATATATATATTTAGTATATATAAATAAATTAGGTTAGATTAAGTTTAAGTTACACCTAACCCCACCTCACCTAACCTTAACCTGTAAATAAAAATTTTCGTTATTATTTATATAGTAGCCTAGAGGTATATATATATATATATATATATATATATATATATATATATATATAAAAAGAAGAATATAGTATATATATATATATATATATATATATATATATATATATATATATATATATATATATATATATCGCCCCGTGTACCTTCCGACACGTCGCCGCTTACTCATGCGAGAGGACGCTGGTTTAATCCTCCGCGTAGCAGTTGAAGTTTCATCTTACCTGGGGGCAAGAATTAAAACTCTCGACTGCGAACACGTTAGTGGCGCTGGTTTGGGATAGCAGTGCCTTAAAGTTCGATTTCCTGTGGTCCCCCGTGTTACCCCCTGCATAAGGGATAAACATCGTGCCAGCAGTAGTTTACTATATATATATATATATATATATATATATATATATATATATATAAAAATATATATATATATATATATATATATATATATATATATATGTATATATTCAATTTAATCCTCCTAGAATAGCTCTTGCCCGAGTGGTGGTGTGAAACTGTAAAATATGAGATATATATATAGTGTATATACATATATTATATATATATATTAAGAAGTATATGTTATATATATATATATATGCATATAGTATAATTTATCTAAAAATTAGCGTTGGCGTCATGATATTTGATAAAGCTTGTAATAAGATTACCAAAACTTAAAGCTTTTCATAACCCCAGTCTCATTGTCGAGTTAAATGAATCATATTTTTTATATATATATATAGATAAGAGAAGATATATATATATATATATATATATATATATATATATATATATATATATATATGTTATAGTTATAGTAGAAGATATATATATATATATATATATATATATATATATATATAGTATTCAATTTTCACTAAAGTACTTTTGAAACACAAATAAATATAACAACACTAAATTTAGACCCTCATCTAGTCATTTTTTTTTTCTTTTTTAAATTTTTCGAAAATATCAATTTCTTGATTCAATTTTTAAAGAAAATTTTCAGCTTTTTTTATAGTAAATAATAATGTAAATGAATAAACAATTTTTAAAAATATATACTTAACTACTATCAAATTACTAAAGCCGACAGATTTTTACTTTTAAAATTGTTACGTTTTCCACTTAAATACAAAAATTAGTCAACCTCGAAATTTAAGGGGATGGGTTTATTTTTCTCCAAGCTGACTCTCTCTCTCTCTCTTCCCATAAGGGAGAGTTTGTTTTTTGCTGCGGTCTGAGCCCCATTTTCCACCAATCTTAAAATAGACCCAAAATTCTTAACACTTTCACAGCTGATACTCCTAGCCCAACGAGCAACCAAAGAAGTCTTTTCTGACCTCGAAAACGTCGTTTTCGCGTGTTTTTCTGTCTATAATTATTTATTTTGAATTTTCATTTTTTGAAAACCTATGTTTTTGACATTTTTCAATATCTCGTCCTTCAATTTTTTTCGAAATGACTTCAAGAGACTTAAATATAGCAAAGATTGACTATTACCTAAAATATCGGAAGGAAAAATTAATATTTGACAATTTTGTTTTATGTTTTGAAATAGAAAAAATGCAAAAAAAAAAAAAAATAAATAAATTAAAAAAAATTCGCCCATCCGATCTGAATTAAATTTTCAGGGCATTTGTAGTCGGGAGAGATGCACATTTTTTATTTAAATATTTTTTTTTATATTCAGTAGTTTTGGATTTCTCCTTGAAACAAATTTTCCCCAAAATTTTTTTTTGAAATTTAAAAAAGAAATTTTTCTGAGTATACCAAAAAATTATCTAAGTAAAAAGGATGTAACTCACTCGACTATATACGCCCCAATAATTTGATGTTGACGGATGAGTAAAAAAAATAACTAAATATTTCACTTTTTCAAAACAATTTAAAAAAAAAGAAAAAACTGAAAAATATTGCCACAAAAAGCTTGATTCAAAGGTAACAGAAGATTGTTGCATTTTCTACGAAGAATTTTTAGGGATTCGTAGAGCTGATTTTGTGTGCTTCTTGCTGGATAAAATGTAAGAAACATGAGTTTCTTGAATTTAAAGATGACTGTAATTTATGAAAGAAAGCAGCGTCTTTGTGGCGAATATAGCACGACAACAATAGAGTTAAAAGAAACTTTACTCGTTTTAGTTCAATGGAAAGAGAATGAAATCTCTCTCTCTCTCTCTCTCTCTCTCTCTCTCTCTCTCTCTCTCTCTCTCTCTCTCTCTCTCTTCTCTCTCTCTCTCTCTCTCTCTCTCTCTCTCTCTCTCTCTCTCTCTCTCTCTCTCCCTCTCTCTCTCTCTCTCTCTCTCTCTCTCTCTTCTCTCTCTCTCTCTCTCTCTCTCCTTCTTCTTCTTCCTATTGGTTTGCAATAGAAAAATATAGGATATCTCTTAACACATATAAGGTATATATGAGTTATATATATAGAGTATATATATATATATATATATATATGCATTAACCCTTGAAGAATTAATACAAGTAGGTTCAACCCTCCCCCCCAGAAATTAGTTGAGTGTTCACACTTTTTGAATTATTGAGTCTCTATTTCCTTTCTTTAATATTAGTAATAATAGAAATAACTGTAGTACTATATAATTATAGTTAAGAGAATATATGTTAATAGAAATCAAGAAAAATAATATTTGGTCCGTGAAGATTTTAGGTTAAGAACCGTTAAAAAGAATTAAATGAGAATTTAGCGGATGCAATTGCGAACGCTTGAAACAATAGTGACTTCCCGATTGACAACGATATGATGATGCTAGTCAGAAAAAGTTTTTAGAGTTGTTTTTAAGTTGTCGCAAATATCCAGCGATATATGTTCAGCTTCGCTGTGTTTACATCCATATGAAGTATACAACAAGATAAGAAATGTCTTCTTATGCCACAAAGCGAACAGCCTAAATCTAGGTATTATTTTCTTAGATTTATGTTCAGTATCGAGTCGTTATTATTTTACGAAAGTGGTTAGGAAAGATTTGGCTCACACAACAGGGACAAAACTCAAATCTGAATGAACTGAAACAAAAGGTTATGGAAAGTGCGCATATTTTTGCTTACGATCTAGAAATTTTAAAAGCATTTGTTGAAGCTTTCGAGGAGTTTGAATGGATTAAGATATTAAGCCTTCTTCTAAAATATTTTTTTAAATTTGTAATCAAATCTGAAATGTCTAATATCAGTTCAGTAAGACCCTATTTGTTTTCCTTTTCACCCTTCCATTATGTGTGTGTGTACTACAATGATTTTATACTAGCATAGTAACTGCTAGCTTAATAATCATATTGAAAATATGCGATGTTTGTTTTCAAAGATTCATGAAAACATCGACGAAACCTTTAAAATAGAAGAATAGAAGTTGCAAAAAGCAGGGAACTTTGCTTTCTTGCAATGAAGAGACGAGAATACTGGTTCTTTAGAGAGAATAAATGAAAAGACATCGGCAATTACACTTTATTTCCTTCTTAATGACTTTTCAAATCTGTTAAACAGCAAGTTTGTGAACCATATAGATACATACTTGTAAGCTCACTCATTCCATCAATAACATTTTTTATTATTTTTTTTTCGATGCTCAATAAAATAAAAGATTTTTTTTTTTTTTTTTTTGTATTTTTAAATGGCTATCAGAAAGCTATGTTTTTTCTTATCACATGTGATAGTATTTCCAAATATTATCAATGTTGGATCATTTAATTCTTTTGAGATGAAGTAATAATAGGAGAGTATATATATATATATATATATATATATATATATATATATATATATGCTATATATATATATATATATATATATATATATATATATATATATATATATATATATAAAAGATGAGGTGGTATTTTTATATTTATATTTTTATATATATATATATATATAAGGTATATATATATATATATATATATATATATATATATATATATATATATATATATGATTTATCTGAAATTACAAGTTATCTCCTTCGAAGTATGACCCTTGAGAGGTTACACAGCGGTTCCAATGTTTCTTCCACTGTTCATAGCAGAACCGGAAGTCATTTTCCTGAAATGTGTTGAGTTCACGTGTTACATTATTTTTTATGTTTTCCATCGTCCCAAAATGATGACCCTTCAACTTCATTTTCAACTTAGGGAAGAGGTAGAAATCGCACGGAGCTAGATCTGGGCTGTATGGAGGATGTGGAAATACTTGAATGTTTATCTTCGCCAGAAATTTCTCTCTAATTGAGAGAGCTCAGTGTGGGATGGCGCGTTAATATCGTAGGGTGCAGCACTCCACCGTCTG
>JABUQX010067274.1:50000-67500 GCA_015478945.1 Trachelipus rathkii
AGAAGAGGATGGGGAAGAATATGATAGATTTCCAAGAGTTCCATAAAGATGTTTGCAAGAATGGGAGAGAGGGGAGATCCCATGCTTAAACCATAGTTTTGTTTATAGTAAGTGTTGTTAAACTGGAAATAGTTGTGCTCAAGGGTAAGGAGAATAAGCTGTTTAATGAGAGGGAAGGGATGAGAAAGGTTAATGTTGTTTTCAGAAATGAAGCGTTCGAGGAGAGAGATAGTAAGAGGGACAGGAACAGAGGTAAAAAGGGAAACAACATCAAAACTAAGAAGGCTGTGGGTATTAGTGTTAATTAGTGGGTATTAGTGTTAGGTATTAGTTCCTCCGACCATCCCCTCCGGGCTCGAGCCCCCTAGAAAAAAACTAAAATTTTCCAAAAAAAACAATTATTTCACCAAATTTAGGGGGCTCGAGCCGACGGGGGACAGAGGGGGACGTTTTCCCCGAGTGGGATGGTCGGAGGACCCCCGCGACACCCAAAGACCAAAGAGCGGGGGTTCCGGAGACCATCCCCGGAGGGGGATTAGTCCCCCCGTCGTCCACCGAGGTCGAGAGACCCTGACTCCTGCCATCTTTGCGGTTTACCCTAGGTATTCCTTTAGTTAAAAAAAATTACTTAAAAAAAAAAAAAAAAAAGTTAAATCCCATCCTTAGAATTTCTGATTCCAAATATATAATTTGTTTTACTGTAGGACCTGCCGTTCTCTAGCTACATACTGTGAGCATTAAAAAAATCTGACCATATATATATATATATATATATATATATATATATATATATATATATATATATATATATATATATATATATATATATATATATATATATATATATATATATATATATATATATATATATATATATATATATATATATATATATATATATATATATATATATATATATATATATATATATATATATATTCAATACTTTCAAAATCAAAAAAATCAATAATAATGAAATAACAATCTAAATATATAAAAAAGGCTCTAGTAATGAAGATGTGTTGCTTCACATTTATTCGTTCAGTCACTATGATCTGGATAGTCGTAGGCTGAGCATTGCCCCTATCTACTTAATTTATATGATAAAAATATAGTTGATTGCATATAAATATATATAGCGAGAGAGAGAGAGAGACCAACCAAACTTTTAACTCGTTACTAACAGTACAGTTTCTACAATTCTTTATATAAACAATTATTTTTATATATATATTATATATATATATATATATATATATATATATATATATATATATATATATATATATATATATATATATATATATATATATATGTTTTAAATGGACTCTTTACGTCTGACACCAGATGGAGGTTGATTAAACGCGGCAATTCCTGATAATTTTTATTTCTACATCCTAAAATTCTTCAAATTCCAAAAACAGTCTATAAAAACCTAAATAAAGAATAATGGAAAACACATTATAAATTAAATGTTCTTTACAATAATGAGTTTACTAAATATTAAATAATTAAGTAAATTTTAATTAGTATAATTGTTCCAATTATTTCATGAATACATAAAAAATCATTTTAAAACAAACACATCAAAATTCTCCAATATTACAATTCATATTTTTATTAAAAATAATAAAAGTATTAATTGCAATATAATAATTAATTACAATATATAAATATTTCAAAGATAATTTAACAAATATATTTCATGAGATATAGCAAACATCTTTATCTTTAAAACAATAAAATATTACCAAGTAAAACAGGCTTTAAATATTTTTACAGAATTATTATTATTATTATTATTATTATTATTATTATTATTATTTAAAATAATTCACTTATTACCTTTGCACGGCGATGTGGAATGTTTTTTAAGAGAAAGTGAGAACGTCTTTTGTTCGTCTCATTAACCTGTCTTTGTCTTTACATATTATAATTAAAAAATGGAAAGAAAAACAGTATATAATTTTGTACATTATATAATATATATAATATATATAATATATAATATAGTCAAAATAATATACTATATCATGTTTCACTTCTTTTATTTAAACTCCTATCTTAATATAATTTTCGCGCCTATATGAACTACTAAAGGAGCTATTTCATTAGCTTTTTACTTAGCAGATCTCAGGCCCAAACAAACGACTTTTCTCTATGTTCCAACCCTTTTTAAAGAATCGCTTCCCCCATGTCTCTCTCTCTAACCCCTACTCTAAATCTCTCTAAACCCTCAAGTTTCTCTCTCTTATTCCCCATCATTCTCTCTATCCCTTTTCCTGAAGTGAAGCCTCAAATGGATTTCTTATAAATCTAGATTGATTCCTAGATTGATTCCTAGATTGATTCCTAGATTGATTCCTAGATTGATTTTTTAGGAATAGATATTTCCAAATTGAGAACTGAGTCACAGACGGATTTCAACATCTTTGGCGCCAACTTTACGACCAAAAAGCTCAACAAACTGATGATTCAGGCCATAAAAAAGATATTAAGAGGAAAGTTAGTTAAACAAAAAATGTTGCAAGAGCTAATGTTTTGAGATATTAATTTCGAAACAGAGTTTGTTTTTGAAATATTATTTTATCTTCAAAGCAATAAAGAATTATTGATTTTTATTTATTGGGAAATCTAAATTTTACAATAAGGACTCTGCCTCAGAAAATTAAAATTCAAAGGATTTTAATTCCATTAGTACTATAAACTTATAATTCAAAAACAAATGCAGAAAGGGTATTAGTCATATAGAAAGGATATTAGTCCAAGTTAGCAATGTTAGAATATACTTCCACTTCTTGAGAAGTAGATTGCCTATATGGAATAGGTGGTGGCATAGGAGGTTTGGGTATTAATGATTGTCTAAATTTTATGGGAGGCTGTACCAAGGGTTCAATTTCAATTTGATTCTGTGGGGTATTTTGAACTGGGGTTACCTCTAATGGAAGGGTTGACATGGGTATATTATTCAATGGAATATCTTGGGTTTCTTGATTTAATTCTTTCAAACATTTTCTACACAATGCTTTTCTATAAGACCAGGTCAAATAAATAATCACTATGATGAAAATGAATAAAATGACACTAGTAGTTCCTCCACCGATATATGGGATTAGTTTAACTTGAGAAAGATATGGAGTTAATGGGTGGATGGTATTATTAATACTGTCTAGTCTCTTATTCCACTGAACTTCTTTCATTATTTGAAACTTTGGAAATATTGCTGCAGAGATATTTGGCAAAGCAACATGAGTTAAAAAATTAAACAAAACTTTATCGGATTGAGCAATTAATGAAGTTAATGAAATATTCTTCTCTAAATGAATGGGATTTTTAAATTGATAATTAGCAGAGGTAAAAGTACAACCATGAGGAATATTGAAAATAAAATTATTTATATGCTGTACAGAATGGGGTCTTTCGCAGGAAATGGAAGCTCTAATTTTTTCTGCAAAAGATATAATAGTAAAATGTCCTAGGGTTACTGTGAAGGGTTCTTTAGATTTAAAGATAGTTATAGGACATGATGAGAAATTAGTAGTATAGTTAAGCAAAAGCGAGAGCAAGCATGTTTTGTCATCAATGGATGTAAAAGGTTGTGATTGAGGGCAAACCGCTGTTTTCCCTATGTTGCGACAATAGTCGTGAATTGAATTTCGCAAATAAGTATATTTTCTCTGACCATAATTAACGAAAAGATAATTATTCGGTGTATTATACATTATTCGAACAGAAGTTTCATTAAATGGAATGAATGTTGGGAATGGAATTAACTTATATGAAATAAATTTCTCATTTGAAATGAATGGAATTAGTGTAATTAATTCAAATGGGTTAGTGGTTGATTTTATAGTCCATGAGTATGTCAAAAATGAATGGTATGTTGTCGCTTCTAATGGTATGATAGGATGTAATTTAGTGGTTTGTGTCATTTCTAGTATATATGGTAACAAAAAGATGGGTGAGTAGAGTTGATCATTAGTTATCTTGTTTTTAGCTAATTGCAATGATGTGATAACTAATTGATGTATCATTGTAAAACTGTTAACTGAATGTTCAACTAATGTAAGTAATGATTTGACACTTCCTAGTTGATTAAGTATGTTGTGGGTTGCTAGTGATCTGTTTTGAAATTCAATTAATTTCTGTAAGTTAAATTTGAAATTCTGTTAATGTTCGGGTATTTGACTTCAACTGTTCTTTAAGCTCATTAACTAATAAATTTGAAGTACTCGCGAAATTTCCTAATATATTAATCTTTTTTCTTAAAAATTTGATTTGTTTATCAGTAGCGGTACCAAATAAAATATTAAGAATATCTCCTCCCAATTCGAAAGCCGCTCTTTTATATCTAGTTTGAGAGTGGACCCATGGTAAGCTTTTAATTTCAGCTAATTTAAGGGATATTACTTTAGTTCTAATTTTAATGAGTTGAAATTCCCATTTGTGCGCTCGTTGATTTATAGAAATATTAATAAAATTATCGTTAAACGCAGGCAAAAATTTATCTTTTAAAGTATCTATCATTTTAGTGGTTCTATAAATAGTGGTTTTAATTTCTGATGGGCATTCTAAAAATACAATCAAGTCAAGATATCCTTCTATGAAATTTACTTCACCGGAGTGATACAAAATGATACCTGGCAGTACTCTTGTCTCTTCATTAATGTTAGTGGAGATGGATAAGACTGCAGGTAAAAGAAGTAATGCAAAAACTGGACGTAACATTTTCATTACAGTCTGAAATGATTATTACTTCGATTTAATAAATGAGGTCGCCTTTTTACTAAAGTAAAATGAAAATAATTAATTAATTAAATAATTAATTGTCAGGATTCAAAAATTCTTTTTAAAAAGTTACCTATGATTATACTAGCTTTACGTTAATTTTTAAAATTTAAAATTGAACTTCATAAAATGAAATCAAGTTTATTGGATCTTGGATAATAAAACTAAAGATAAGTAATGTTAAAACATTCTGATTATAATTAAAATGAAAATTAAAATTAAGTAAGCTTTAAGTGAAAACTTAAAAATTATAGCATTCTGATTATCATGAACTTAAAAATTAAAAATTAAAAGATTATATAGCATGAGGCTAATTAATATTAATAAAAGCTGATCAGGCTAATTAATATCAATCAATCAAAGCTGATTATAGCATAAGGCTAATTCTGAATTAAAATTAAAAATTAATAAAATTCTTAATATTAATAAAAGCAAACTGATTATATAGCTGAATGCTAATACTTAATTAAAATTAAATATTAATAAAAGCAAACTGATTATATTTTTATTATTCTAATATTAAAACGAAATTTTTCGATTTTTATTTTGTTTTCTTTTTTAAAATAAAAAATAATAATAAAAACATGTTACTAATAAAAAATAAAAGTATATAAACGTTGTTATTTTACGAAACGTAAATTTAAAATTTTTCTATTTTTTTATGGGTTTTTTTAGTTTCAAAAAGAAAAGAATGACCCCTGGGGGCAAAAAAAAAATTTTTTCCGAATTCGTAACGGACATAATAAAAATATATATACTTATTCTAAAAGATAAAGAATAGAAAAGTGTAAACATGTGTTTTGTGTAATATATTGTAATAGAAATATAAAAACTTAAACCTAAAGGTTATGAACACAAATAAAATAAAATAAAAGATTTATTTACAAAAATTTTATACAATCTAAGAGATTTTAACTCTTAGGAGGTAAATAGTAAAGTCTATTTCCTCTTCTAGTCATCTCTAATGGCAAAACAACTGGCGGTCTCTGTAATTCTGTTTCAGATGATTCCTTTGTTGCTTCTTCCGTTCTTGGTGGTAGAGATTGAAGAGATTCATGCTCTCTTTGTCTTGTTTGACTTCTTGTAACTCTTTGTTCCACATCCCTCGGACCTCTGAATTGCTGGTGAGGTCTATACGACGGATCTTCTTTTCTATCATCTCTTGTGCCTTCAGATGTTGATAAATCCATAAATTCCTCTGGAGGTGTTACCTCATCATCTTTGGGAAGTGCTTCAGAACTTGGCACATTATCCCCTACAGTTCCATCTGCAAGTGGTGTTACCAAAGCATCCTCTTGTACTTCTGCAATGACAGGCTGTTCCTCATGTTCAGAACTGTCTGAATCTTCTTGTCTGATTGGTGATAGAGACGGTCTATATCCTCCTACTTGAGTTCTTGTTTGAGGAGTAGAATTTATCAATCTACTTCCTTGAGGAGTATCAGATATTCTTTGATTACAAGAAGTTTGTGTTTCTACTACAGGATTCTGCTGTTCTTGTGTTGAATCCTCTGGTATAACGTTTTGTTCGTCATAAAAATTAGGGGGAATCCACGAAGAAGTGGTTGGAGATTCTTGATCATCTTCCTGTCGATCTACTTCTTCAGGTTCCACTCTTGTTGTTCTTTCTGTTGTATCTTTTGGGGAATCCAACGTTTCTTGAATTGCATCTGGATTCCAAATCTCATCATTATCAAATGAAAAATGAGATTCCGTAATTTTTTCTACTGGAATTATTTTTACATTATCCCGGTGAACCGGAAATAATTTCGTTGAATTTAAACACGAAAGCATAAGCTTATTTGGCTCCTTTATTTGATTTACAATAAAAGGACCTTCAAATCTTTTGTTCAACTTTGAACTTTGCTCTGGTTTTTTGACAGCATTTACAAAAACATAATCGCCCACTTTCAATTCTCTTTGTGTGGCATGTTTGTGCTGTTCCATAGCTTTAATTGTTTCTTTTTCTAGATTTTCTCTAGCTAAGTCTCTTATTGCTTCCATTCTTTCCACTACGACATCTACCTCATCTGATATGAATTTTCTGTTTTCCGATTTATTTGTAAATGGAGAGACATAATCAGGCATCTCGTAGGGAAGTCTCTTTAGATATCCATGCAGGACAAAATGTGGAGATGATCCAATTGATCGATTATACGATGTATTAATTGCTATTTGAGCAAAAGATAAGTATTTGGACCAATCTCTATGATTATCTTTTACGAAATGACGGAGGAAATTTTCAATATCTGCATTCAATCTTTCAACTACACCATTTTGACTTGGTTTGTAGGGCAGAATATTGACTTTTTTTATCCTCCAAGCTTTACACAGCTCTTTGAACGCAGCTGATGTGAACTCTGGGGCATTATCCGAGGCTAAAATTTCTGGGCTCGAATGCCGACATATCACTCTTTCTTGTAAAGCTTGAGCAAATTCTTGACTTGTTCTTGATTTACAGGCCACTAACTCGCAGTAGCGTGTTAAAACATCTCGGAAAACGAGAATGTGTTTGGCTCCTGAAATCGAACATGTGGGAAGTTTTCCTATACTATCCACGTGTACTCTAGAAAACGGAGTATAAGGAAGAGGCCATCTGTTAATTTCTGCTTTTGGAGGCCTTGGACCTTTAACCTTAGCACAGGATACGCACTGAGAACAGTACTCCTTTACTAACTTACTTAGATGAGGAAAAACGTATCTCTCTCGAACTCGTTTTTCAGTCCTTTGCTGTCCTCCATGCCCACTTCCAAGTGAAGAATGGCATTGATCTATAACTGAGTAGATCATGCTATCTGGTACTTGTATTACATAAGGTTCCTTTCTAGTTGCATAGTACAGCACTTTCTTATGGAAAATGTGTGGATAAGTCTTGGGGTTTTCCTTAGCCCACTTAACTAATTCTTTTAATCTAGGGCAATTCTCTTGTTCCCTATTAAAAGTTTCTTTTGTTAAGATAAAATCTTTTCTTGGTAGCATCGGTTTCTTTTCTCCTCTAAAGAAATAAACATTCGGTGCTTTTGCTGGGTGCCTACTCAAATAGTCAGGCGGTATGTTTGTTTTTCCCGTCTTATACTTTATAGTTGGCGAAAAACTGTTTACAAACAAGTTCCAACGGGCTAAGCGTCCCGTTTGTTGTTTGTTGCGAAATATAAAACAAAGAGGTTGATTGTCAGTTAATATAGTGATGGGGTAACCAAACACTGTATTCTTGAACTTTTGTAGTGAGAAGACAACAGCTAAACATTCCTTTTCTATAATATCATAGTTGAGTTCACTGCCTCTTAACACTCTTGAAACAAAAGATAACGGTTTCTCCTTGCCGTCATCTGACATTTGGTAAAGAACTCCCCCTATTCCATAGTCGCAGGCATCTGTACCTATAAAAAATGGCTTGGAATAGTCTGGGAAAGTTAACTGAGGTTGAACAACCAATTTCTCCTTTAAGAGCTCAAATGCCTTTTGGTGTTCTTCTTTCCATTCAAACTTAACACTCTTTTTTATTAAGTTATATAATGGTTTCGCAATTAGTGCAAAGTCACTAATTAAAAAGCGAAAATACGAGAAAAATCCTAATAAGGATTGTGTTTCCTTAACACTTGTTGGAGGGACGAAACTCTTCATCGATTCTATCTTCGCTGGATCTGGTGAAATTCCGTCTCTTCCTATTTTAAATCCTAAATACAAAACCGAAGTTTGGAGAAAATGACATTTAGTCAATTTAACTCTTAATTTATTTTCTCTAAACGCAGTAAAAACTTTCTTTAAGTTTTCAAAATGTTCTGCCTTATTTTTACCCATGATTAAGACATCATCTAAATACACTTGGGCAATAGGTCCTAATAAATGGTTCAACGCGACTTGCATTGTCCTAGCATAGGTACTTGGGGCATTGCGGTGCCCAAATAATAATCTGGTTGGGCAGAATAATCCTTTCCTGGTACGGAAAGCCATTAATTTCTGTGTTTCCTCCTCGACTTCGAGGGAATGGTACGCGTCGATCAAGTCACAACTAGTGAAAATCGTACTGCCGCCTAGGGACGAAAATATTTCGTCTATTGAGGGCAATGGGTACACATCTGGGACACTGAAGGAGTTCAGGTGCCTATAATCTATACAAACACGAGGTTTGTTAGAGTTTTTCTTGGCCACCACCAGTAGAGGTGAACTATGTGGTGAATAGCAAGCTTTAATATATCCTTTCTTTAAAGCTGCATCTGTAAAATTATCTATGTCTTCCAGATAGCGATGTGGGAGACGATACTGTTTTCTAAAAATAATCTTTGGAGCATCTGGGGTAAGTTCTATTTCAAACTTCTGTATAGGACATACAGGAACTGCATCATCATCTAGAGCAATAACGTCCTTATATTCCATTAACAAATCAAGAAGTTCTTCTAAATGCTCAGGTTTCTGTAAAATAGAAACATCTGCTTCTTCTTTACTTAAATTTTCTGTTACAATCTCTCTGTATGCATTTTTCAACTGCTTATCTGATAAATTTTCTGAGCAGGTTACTATACAAGTAGAACCTATTTGCTTATTTTCTGTAGCAGTTGCAGTTTTATTAAAATCTTCTTTTTCAATGAGTTCTAAAATAGGATGACATTTTCCTATATTTTTATTTTTTCTTAAATAAAAAGATTTGTCACTTAAGTTAATATAACTTAAGATAACTTCATTGTTTCTAACTGGGCATACAGAATTTGCAAAATATAATGGCCCTAAGGAAAAAGCGGGTGTTATTAAACACTTCTTTTCCAATTTCAAATCTCTTTTATTCTCAGGTCTGACTTTCAAATAACCATAAGATTGAGCAGGTGCCATTGTTTCTTCTATTAATAACAATTGAATTTCTATTTCTTCATCTGCTATTAAAGGTCCTTCCTCTATTGGAGGAAGTTGTGAATTTTCTTTGTTCTCTTGAAGAACAATATTATTTTTATTCACTTCTATCTTTGTAGGCTTCTTCAATGAACCTGTAGTAATTTCTGTCTTTGTAGGCTTCTTCAATGAGCCTTTATTAAATAATTTCTGTGTAGGCTTTCCAAGAATGGAGCCTTTGTTAATTAATCTCTGTATAGGCTTTTCAATTGAGCCTTTATTAATTACTGGTTTACAATTATCACTGTAATTGTTTAATTTAAACTTATCATTCCTATTGGAATCTTTTCTATGATTATTAATCATTTTATCTTTCTTAGTTATCTTTTCATCTTGATTCATGAGAAAAAAGCTTCCCAATTTGGCAAAGATTCTGACTTTAATTTCATGATTCTCTTCTTTAAGATTTAAATGCGATGAAGAAAGGTCTATGGTTATAGGTAAAGTAGCTAAAAGACTTGTACCTAATAAAATTCCATTCCAAGCTCCAGTGCTTTCAGTTTTACATACTAAAAAGGTAACTGGGTAATATTTTTGGTGTAGCCTTAGAAGTAGATCAACTTCTCCTATAGGATGGATCATCTGAGTTCCAATCCCTTGAACTATAATACTAGCTTCTTTAAGAGACAGTTTGAATCTTCCTTCTCTTTCTATTTCTTTTAATCTATCCAACGATATCAAACAGGTTGTGCTCCCCAAATCTAGTAGGCTATGCACTTCAACCTCGTTCTGACCTTTTGTTGGAGTCAAAAATATTGACAAAAAATAATGACATCCCAATTTTGGGGGTCTAATTCCTACACCAAAGAAGCTAGAGGTTACTATAACACCTCTCTTCTTTAAGCTTGAAGTATTATCTTTAATTTCTGTTCTATTTACCATTTCTTCATTTAAATCTTTGCCTGGAATCAAAAATTTTGTTCTCTTTCTGAGAGATCTGGTGCAAAAAACTGTTCATTCTGTTCTTCTTCATCTTCAGTTCCAGATATTTCTTCTTGTTCTGGGTCTGCTTGATGATTTGTAATCAGGTGAACTCTAGTTGTTTTCTTAGGACTCTTACCTTGATGGCTACGCTCATTCTTAGAGTAAGAGTTTGACTTTCTAGTATTTGAATCATTTTTAATCTCGACTCTTCGAGCTTTGACCCCATTATCAAAATCAGTGGGGTTATTATATGGTATTACCATATTATTTTCATTTTCATTTGGGATCCACACAGGTGCATTCTTGCAATTAGACGTCGAACCCCTGGCGTGGAATTTCCAACATATTCTACAGTATGTGGTATTCCAACCACAGTTTTTAGAATGATGACCTAAAGATTCACACTTTAGGCAGTAGTCCATTGACTTTATCTCTTTACTGGAGAGTTTTTTCATCACTCCCTTATTAGGTCTGATATTTGGAGAAGGGCTTGTCCTTTTTCCTGAATTTCTAGAAGTATTCTTTTTATTTCTCCATTCCATGGTTCTGTTCCTCATGGAAGGGTTATGGGTAGTTCTTTCTTTTCTAGTATCACTATTATTAGTGCTATTATTCTCTGTATAGAATACTCTAGCTGTATTTCTTCTATCTTGTTCTGCTCTATGGTTAGTTTGGAACAAGGCACCTTCTTCTATTTGACTGAGTTTCTCTAAAATTTCTACGAAACTCAAGTCTGGATTAAAGACTTTTAAAACTTTTTCTCTAAGTCTTCTATAATCTCTGAGTTCTTCCATACTCTCTAAAATCTTGGTCATAATTAAGATATTTATTTGTTGAGAAGTAAATCCAAAGGAAGTCTCAATATCAATGAGTTTTTTCTGGTATTCCCAAAGGAGATTCTTCACGTCCAACATGAATTCAGTAAGAGTTACATGTGGTCTCCTTTGAAATTTCATGAACTGTTTCAATAAACAGAAGATTGTCTCGGTTTTTTCTGGTTTGAGAAAAATCTTCAATTGAATCAAAAAGTCCTCTAGGGTCTTGCACCTAGAGAAGCTGCTATCCTTCAAGATATACTGGCGGGCCTCGGATATGAAATCAGAAGAGATGGTGGTCTTAGCATAGTCTATTTTCTGTCGTTCAGTTATTAGGCCTAACGTGCGTATTTTCTCCTGCAACGTTGAAAGGTAATCCTCAAACTTAATTCCCACCCAAGCTTGTGTCTTGGTATTTCTTCCATACAATTTTAATTCTTTAGCCAACTCTGGTAATGGAGGGGCATACGCAGCGTTGGGATAGTATCCTCCATAAGGGGGTCCATATGGATATGGATTGTAACCAGGTTGCATTGTAGGAAGGGGTTGTTGCCAGCCTGTGTAAGGTGGCTGCATATTTAAAGGATTATTTAAAGTATTTTGGGCTGGTCCCCACGGATTCTGAGGTTGTCCTCCATATAAAGTATCACTTGCTTGGCTCTGTCCCCAAGCTCCACTAAACTCACTTCTATTGTTAAATATTTCTGTTTGGCCATTCCAGGAAGGATAAGTCTTCTTTTTATTTGAAGGGGGAGTGGCCCCCGATGCATTTAAATGTATATTAAAAGTATTGTCCAAAACATTCGTCTTTTGGAGCACCTTAGGTATTCTTGCTGTATTTTCTGTATTTCCTGGTTGATGCCAGTCCCAAGCTGTTCTCTGATTTGGGTTTAACGACATTGTATCAATGTTAGAAGGAGGTAGATATACTGGAGGAAGTCCCATATCCTTTTGTGTGGGTTCCCTTATCTTGGGCTTTGCTCCTTTATTCTCTTCTGTTTTCTGTCCGTCAGTAGTCTTCACTTCTGTTACATCATGTTCTTCATCTTGATGAACATCTTCTGTATTGTCTTCTTTATTTGTATCATCCATGTCCTCATCCTTGTTCTCTGTTGAATCATTATTTTCTAAGTCCTTATTATCCCCTTCAGCTCCTCCTGAAGCTCCATTAGGGTCAACTGGTCCGGCTATAGCCCTTTGAACCAGGTAGCAGAGAATGAGAAACAATGTAGAAAATACGAAGACGGTAAAGACTATTGGTTCAAACATAGCCATGATTAAACTTTAATTAACTCAAGTTAATCAAACTAAAAAAACTAAGTTCTCAAACTGTTTCTAAAATTAAAAAAAACTAAAGTCTCAAAAATATTTTTCAAAGTTTTCAAAAAAAAAAAACACTAAGTTTTCAAAAATATTTTTTCAAAGTTTTCAAAAATATTCAAACTATTTCAAATATTTTTCAAAAAATTTTCTATGTTCAAAGAAAATATGTGAAGTTCTATTTAAATTCAAACAAAAGAATTTTAAATCAGTATTAACTTTTAATTAAATAATTAAAATTATTTTATTCGATTTTAATTATTAATTACTGTTTAAAGTTAATCACTATTAAATTTAAAAATTAAAATTTTAATCACTTTAGATTCTAATTTCAAAATTAAAAATAATTTTCTTTCAAAATTATTTTAAAAAAAAATTCAAAGTTCTAAAATAAAAATAATTTTCTTTCAAAATTATTTAAAGTTCTATTTTCAAAAAATAAAAATAATTTTCTTTTAAAATTATTTAAAGAATTATCAAAGTTCTATTTTCAAAATTATTTAAAAAATGTTCTATGGTCAAAGGTCAACTTATTTGTTCTTCTTTGTCAAAGGTTAACTTATTTGTTCTACTGTTCTTCAAAGTTCTTCAAAGTTGTTCTATGTTCTTCTATTAAATGTTTTCTAAGTTGGAATCAATCAATTTATATACCAACAAATTTCATTCTGTTCTAATTTGTGGTTTTTATAATCTCTGTTGCAGTAGAATAATTTTTAAAATATTACAGGTCAGTAAAATAAATTTTCAATTTTTCTGTATCAAAATATAACAATTCTGTTATTTTTTAGGTCAAAGAAAACAATTTCTAATGTTTTTAGGTCAAAAATACATTATTTTCTGTATTTTTGGTCAATTTGGGCAATTTGACCTTTCGTGACCTTTGGTGACCTTTGGTGACCTTTTGACCTTGGTGACCTTTGGTGACCTTTGATGACCTTTGGTGACCTTTGGTGACCTTTGGTGACCTTTGGTGACCTTTGGTCAAAGTGACCTTGTCTGGGTGGCCTGGGTCTTGTCCAAAAGGTTTTACCTCACTTTGGTAATTATTAATTACGTTTTGTTAAATCACAAAATTTCGATAATTAAAAACACTTTTATTTTTAATTAAGAGAAAAAGAAAAAAAAACACTTTTGGCCTTTTAAGCCTCTCTAAAAAAACGATTTTTTTTAAAAAACAGGTTAAAAAATATAAACCGAAATTTTTACCACCTGAAAATATTCGCGGGACTACGACAAATATAATTAATCAAAAATAATTAATGAAAAGTAATTAATAAATTTATTATTAATAAAAACAAAATCGATATATATATATATATATAAAACAATGTGTGTGTGTGTTGTTATGTATGCGTATGATACCGCGCGATAAAAGGAAGAAATGAGAGAGGGAAAAATGAACTCAGAAATGAACGGGGGTAAGAATGAACGAAGAAATGGGGGACAGTTGGGCCGAGATATCAATCCCTCACTTTACTCCTTTGGAGGTAAAATCCCTTTCCCTTCACTTCTCCCATTCAGCGACCAATTTCCCTTCCCCTGCTCTGGAGGCAATACCCCTTATTCAGTGCCTGATTTTTAGTATCCCTCAACTCCTTTTCTCTTATCCCCTTTACTATTGATTCATATTTATTGAATGAATATAACCAATTCACGCACGCACTTATTTTGACTTATCATTTTTCTAACTTGTCGTATTGTATTCTGTCACTGTTTTTGAGCTTTAGCAATCTTTGACTAGCTCTAATTACTTTACTAATTATGATAAACGAAAATTTTTTTCACTAAACTGATTTACTAACTCTGTACTTTCATTTAGTAAAATAAAAAAAAAAATTAATTAAATTTTAATTAAATTAATTAATTAAAAGGGTGATTACCATATTTCCTATTGTATACTTAAAAAATCTTCCACTTTTGGAACAAATACGAGGAAATATGCAATCCAATAGATTCTTTATGTTATTTTTTAGTATTTATATATTAAAAAAACAAAAAAAAAAACAATGAAAATTTAAGACAATAATGTCATTAATCAAAATTTAGTTTTATTAATATTTTTTATATATTAAAAAATTGTCTCTAAAACTTTTTTATTTTCACACTTTTATTTCAAATTTATAAAGTAGCCTTTTCCTTTTTCTGTTGGCTATTTTGGTGATTTTTATCCGACACCAATTTGTAAAAATTTGTTTTGTAAATTAGAAACACTAACAATTGTGTTTACTTTAAATTTTAACACCTTTTGTGTTTGGAAATTGCCACAAAATTAAGCATAACGTATATTAAAGTCCTAAGACGATAATATAAACATATACTCTTTGTGTAATTTCTTTTAATTTAATTTTAAGTGTGAAAATGGGTTTTTTGTGTGAAACTTTAATTTTTTGTACTCACTGAACGTCGAAATGATTTTCCACCTTTAACAGCTTGACAAAGGTTTTTTGGATTTGAAGTCATCTGTTGGTGACAAAGAAATCACCTCTCACGGAATTGCTATGACAATTGGCTCTTGTGGACACAGAAAATCCTTTGGTTCGTATAAGCGCAATCCCTCGACCGTTCCTTACGGTCTATTATCTTTGTAGTCGAACTAACGCCAATACTAGGTGCTAAACCATTATAAATGAGATATACAGATATCCCGGCAAGGTCGCCAGTCTGGTGATACATGGACTCTTTACGTCTGACACCAGATGGAGGTTGATTAAACGCGGCAATTCCTGATAATTTTTATTTCTACATCCTAAAATTCTTCAAATTCCAAAAACAGTCTATAAAAACCTAAATAAAGAATAATGGAAAACACATTATAAATTAAATGTTCTTTACAATAATGAGTTTACTAAATATTAAATAATTAAGTAAATTTTAATTAGTATAATTGTTCCAATTATTTCATGAATACATAAAAAATCATTTTAAAACAAACACATCAAAATTCTCCAATATTACAATTCATATTTTTATTAAAATAATAAAAGTATTAATTGCAATATAATAATTAATTACAATATATAAATATTTCAAAGATAATTTAACAAATATATTTCATGAGATATAGCAAACATCTTTATCTTTAAAACAATAAAATATTACCAAGTAAAACAGGCTTTAAATATTTTTACAGAATTATTATTATTATTATTATTATTATTATTATTATTATTATTATTATTATTAAAATTCCAAAAACAGTCTATAAAAACCTTTGCACGGCGATGTGGAATGTTTTTTAAGAGAAAGTGAGAACGTCCTTTGTTCGTCTCATTAACCTGTCTTTGTCTTTACATATTATAATTAAAAAATGGAAAGAAAAACAGTATATAATTTTGTACATTATATAATATATATAATATATATAATATATAATATAGTCAAAATAATATACTATATCATGTTTCACTTCTTTTATTAAAACTCCTATCTTAATATAATTTTCGCGCCTATATGAACTACTAAAGGAGCTATTTCATTAGCTTTTTACTTAGCAGATCTCAGGCCCAAACAAACGACTTTTTCGATGTTCCAACCCTTTTTAAAGAATCGCTTCCCCCATGTCTCTCTCTCTAACCCCTACTCTAAATCTCTCTAAACCCTCAAGTTTCTCTCTCTTATTCCCCATCATTCTCTCTATCCCTTTTCCTGAAGTGAAGCCTCAAATGGATTTCTTATAAATCTAGATTGATTCCTAGATTGATTCCTAGATTGATTCCTAGATTGATTCCTAGATTGATTTTTTAGGAATAGATATTTCCAAATTGAGAACTGAGTCACAGACGGATTTCAACATCTTTGGCGCCAACTTTACGACCAAAAAGCTCAACAAACTGATGATTCAGGCCATAAAAAAGATATTAAGAGGAAAGTTAGTTAAACAAAAAATGTTGCAAGAGCTAATGTTTTGAGATATTAATTTCGAAACAGAGTTTGTTTTTGAAATATTATTTTATCTTCAAAGCAATAAAGAATTATTGATTTTTATTTATTGGGAAATCTAAATTTTACAATATATATTTATATATATATATATATATATATATATATATATATATATATATATATATATATATATATATATATATATATATATATATATATATATATATATATATATATATATATATATATTTGACGTTATATATAATGAAATAAGCAGGTCTAGTAAACAGTTCACTTGCTGAAACTAGCCAGCATATTTATCTCCAGCTACGGGCCTACCAAATTTTCGTGCGCAGCTTCAAAGCACGCGTTGGACCCCATCCATAGGCCAAACAAAGGAAAACCGTCCTGTTGTTCATAATCAGGACTTAATTTTCATTATTATTATTATTATTATTATTATTATTATTATTATTATTATTATTATTATTATTATTATTATTATTATTATTATTATTATTATTATTATTATTATTATTATTATTATTATTATATTTATATATATATATATTTATATATATATATATATATATATATATATATATATTATATATATATATATATATATATATATATATTTATTTATTATTTATATATATATATATATATATATATATATATATATATATATATATATATATATATATATATTATATATATTATATATATATATATTATATATATATATATATATATATATATATATATATATATATATATATATATATATATATATATATATATATATATACTGTATATAAAACATTAATTCTTTTGTGGAGGATAATGATGGTAAAGCATCTCTTGGTTACGCAAAAGAGGGCAAAA
>JABUQX010067274.1:70000-87322 GCA_015478945.1 Trachelipus rathkii
TTCGACATTACTAGTCCCTGAGGGTTATAATACTTAAATGTTTTCCTCGTTTATTTCTTCCTTACACATACATAGTGTTGAAGAACAGCATAATATTAGAACACGACCTTAATATATTTTTGTATATATGTAAACTAAAATAAAATTATAAAAATGATCAAGAACATTATAATATTAGAACATGAATTAAATATATTTTTGTATATATATATATATATATATAATAATATAGATTAAAATATTATAATTCAATTATAAATTAAACTAGTTCCGTAGTTTTAATATCAAATAAATTGCAACTATGGCTCCTGAAAATTTTCTAACTGCTTAAGCACTCTGCTAAGCTCATCGGAAGACCATGGACACAGACTGCGAGAGAGGACGTGTATATTAGGTTCGTTGTTTTATTACAAAATAATAAATTGTTTTTCTGTTCTTTTAAAGTGCTTTTTATTATACGCCCACTAAGTCTTGCAATAATTTAGCGAAAATCACCCCGCGAAAGTCATCGGCGCAGGCCGCTTAGTGCCTTGTTGAAAAATATACGCGCTAGCGCTCCGCGTAGGCAGCGCACTCAAAATATGCGCCAGCTCTATATACTTATTTACTCTATTATATTATTTTATTATAACTATTATATATAAATATAATAATTTATATATATATATATTATTATATAACCTTCCTTACCCTATACCTTTCTCACATGCACCATCGGGGGAGTACACTGACAGTCTCGCTTAAGCAGCTCTCGAATTTATGGTTCCGTTATTCATGCTGATTACTTACGTAGAGAAAGAAGGATGTGTCTCGATGTTACCGTTTTTGAACAGTATGCTGTTGTTATGTTGTTGCGTATTGTAATTTTTGGCCCCCCGATTGCGATTACTTTGCCAATGATGCGTTTTGTAGGATTTGATTTGGGTCAAATGTTTCAGTTTTTTTATATTGTTTTGTCTACCTTAAATTTCTTTTAGTTTTTAGTGGTTTGTGTAATGGTTGTTTCCTATTCATTTTCATTATCAGGCTGTGTGAAATTAGGAGTATTTTTGTGCGGTAGGTTAAGCGCCCAAGCGTGGTCTGGTGTCTTTTTGGAAAGAATGTTTGTCTATTATTCAGTTGCCTGACTGGGTTGATTGTTTTGGTTGTTTTGTGTTGTCATGTAACCTTTTATGATTTCTTAGTTTTTGACTCGTTGGACTTTATTTTTTTTATTCCCCATAGTGCGATGCCGGTTTAGCGTAGTCATAAGGGGATCTGGAGACCTAATGTATTTGCACTTCTTATGTTATTGGTTGAGTCTTGGGCCAGAATTTCTTAAATTGTTTCAAAGTATCTTATTAAATTTATGAAATTTTTGATATTTGTTCTCAGTGAAGTGGTATATCAGTGTTCCTAGAATTTGGTTCTGTTTAAGGCATACACTGCTCTGTTTAAGATATACAACCGACAGCTCATCCCGGCAGAAAACTCAAGGCCAGTTGCGTGTTGTGCTCAGTTGGCCCGTCCGTAATTAATGATTAGATTGTTCAGTTAGCGGACATTTTCATTTTTTTGCACTTCGTAAGAGTGGGGTTAGTAGTTTGTTTAAGTTCTTGTTTATTTGTGGATTTCTATGTTAAGCAGAGCTGTGGTCTAATATGTTCTGAGATGATCGAATGATGTAGTAGTGATTGGGGTGCGGGTAGTATTGAGCTTCGTTGTTTGTTCTTACTGCAATTTTATTGTTGCTCTCTGATACGAAAGTATGGAAATCCACTTCCCTTAGCGTTTTAAGTGGCACCGTTAGGATTTTGTTATTTGTGGATCCGAGGTTGTAGTTTGGATACTGATGTCGAATATTTGTTCGATGCCGATGTGTTGTATGATAGCGTCTTTATGAAGTTGATTTTGATTAGCACCGCTGATTGTGGGATTGAATATAAATTTAGTGAGGGTGCGATTGATAGGTTGAGTCTGGCTATCGTTTTGAAGCCGTCGTAGTTGGAATTATGTAGTTTGATGATGTGCTTGAGTTATATTTGTTTATGGTATGTTTTTTTTCTGTGATTTGATAGCGTTATAGTAGAGTGAGGCCGATATGAATGAACATTGTCAACTGGGCGCTTCTCCTGGTTTCATTTGAGGATAATCAAATGATAGTTTACCAGATAGTGGAATAGATTTAGGCTTTAATGGAGCCGTTTATAATTTTGCCTGCGTTATCTAATGTTCCCTAGGCGGTTTGAGGTGGTTTAAAGTCTGATAACTTAATTATTTATTATTTTTTATTATTATTATTTATTTTTTATTATTGATATTTTATTATTTATTTTTCAATTTTATTATTTATTATTTAATTATTTCTTATATTTCATTATTGATGATATTATTATGATATAATGATATTATTCATTATTATTATTTTCTTACTATTTATATTATATTATATATATATTTATATATATATATAATATATTATGATTATATATATATATAAAATATACTTATATATATATATAATATATATAATAATATTATATATACTATTATATACTCCTCTATATATACTATATATATATATATAATATCTTAGAAGGAGGCTAGACTGTGAAACGAATTGATAACAATAGGGAGATGACGCTATTAGAGGTGGCATGTGTCGTGGTGTGAAGAAAGGAGAAAATGAGAGAAACAATTGACAGTTATGTTTGAGATGGTGTACATGTGGGAAGGACATGAATGATAGTCGGTTGGTTTAAAGGATGTATATTGTTTTCGAGATGTGTGGGATCATCGGACCGGCTGGAGGACCGAAGAAAATGGACTTGAGTCAGCTAACGCAGTGTCTGAAGAGAGAAATTGAGTTTGCAAGTCAGATGCGGGCAACATAAAGCGATGGCATAATAGGAGAGCAATGGCGGGGTTTTGTCTGATGGCGAGGTAATGGTTGTGGGCCCACATGAGAAAAGGTGAACTCTTACTATTGCGAGCCTTTCACCAATTAGTGGCGGTCCGTCGCGTCCCGTGAAGCTCATAGGTGGATTACTGACTACGGACGAGTTTTTAATAATTTAATCGGTATCCAGATGGAGCATAGGCTTGAGACTTTTCTTTCGCTTTGTAATATTTCTTCATTATGCTTTGTCGTTATCCGATGCATGTATACCGCCACCTACCCCAGTCTTGGTGCGAGAAAAAAGGATAGCTGAAGACAGAAGATTATATACTATATAACTATATATGTTAATATCATATTAATATATATTATTAATACTCTATATAATATAATATCTATAATATATTAATATCTATATATCAATATATATAATATATATATAATATATACTTAATATATAATTTTTTCACATTAACAGATAATATTGAATATCTGCAATCCACATCACTCAACTAAGAAACAAATTAGCAATTTATATTTACTATTTCTTCATATTTTGAAGAAACGGTTAAAGTTAACTTTGATAACGTTAACTTCCGTTCATTCAATTACCGATAAAAAACGCTTCTAAATATCTAACGTCGTTTAATTCTTTTTTGTTAAGCATTAAGGATTAACGGCGTTAACTTTCTCAGTAACGCGGGCCCTTTTATGTATATATATATATATTATATTATATATATCATATCTAATATATAATACATTATATAAATATACTATATATAGATATTATATATATTATATTATTAATAATTTTTAATATATATATATATAAGTATTATATATCTATATATTATATATATATATATAAATGATATATAATCATATATATATTATATATATTATTTATATATATATATATAATAATATATATATTAGCTTCAAATTCATCTTATTTTTATAAAACAATTCAATGTGCTATAAAGGCAATTTTCAGTTTCTTAATCTAACTTGCAGTTGTTACTCCTCAAAAGAAAGTGTAACAATTCTAATTAATTTTTAAAACCATTATTTTTTTGTTTTTTTTTTTTAGAATGTTTTTTTAAATTACATAAAAAATTTCCAATTATTAATTAATTCGTTAATTATTAAGTAAGCTACACAAAACAAGGAATATCGAGAATTCCGGAGCTGAATCTCGGTGTCTAACTAGTAACTATAGGAATTTGAAATAAAAATATGGCATCGTAATGGAAGTTAAATTACATAAATTTTGTTTAAAAAAAGAACACTGGTAAATATGTTAAAAAAAGATATTATGTATTATAAAATTTATAAAGCAAAATTTTGTGAAGCTGTCAAAAACTCGTAAAGTTTTTTGGAAGGAAAAATATGGTAATTTAGACAACTTCAAAGGAAGGATTATATTGGCTAAAAAATTTTCACCACGAAATAATATACTAGGAACGTTGTGTAACCTTCCTTGACCTACATGTACTTCACAGGAAATGTCTGAAGTACGCTTCCTTTATTCGTTTACCTAACTACTTCTAACCGGCGCATCTAAAAACGCCATTTAAACATTTAAACTGGCTCTTGTTTAAGAAATTCCATTTTGACAATACACGCGATAACTTCAACGCTGCAATGCAACAATTTAAACAATTTATAGTTTCCTATTCTTAACATGTGTGTTTTACGCTTTCTTTTGATTCATTTTGTACGCTCACTCAGAACCAGTTTATAAATAATTGCTTCTAGGTGTTTAACAATGACGTTAATTTTTAGAGCTCCATTATTAGAGTTACGTGTTGCATGACTATTACCATGTGCTCTTTTTAAATTTGCTTATGATAATTTTTCGTAGTGCACTCAGAAACATTAAAAGAGATTTAATTACAAACAATTCTAATTTAATGTCACTCAATGGTGCTTCCACTTAAATTCGTTTGTATGCAATCAGAGTAATATAAACATAAATTTAAATTTGTTTGTGTTAATGTGATAATTTTAAATTGTCCCTTATCGACAGTAAATTATAGATGAATAGGACTTCTTAAATAATTCACATTGTGGTGATTATAATATGTAGGCGTTTTTAAACAATGACCTTATCTGATTACATTCGTAGTTGCATCAGAACATTTAAATAATTTAAAAGGTTGTAAAGTTGTTTAATATGTGTAACTTTTAATTGTCGTTGCCACGTATATACATTCATGCAGCGTCATCGGACACTTTAAAATAACTTCAACTATTTGTATGGTCAGGTTATATGTGGTTTCAGCTGAACTTTCTGATCTTCACATTTCGAGTTGCATCAGAACATAATTAAATAATTTAAAATTTGTTGTGTTAAATATCTGTGTAAATTTTAAGACTTCCTTTGTAATTAACTTCGAAGGTGCAATCTGGAACAATTTTTAAATAGTTTTCGTATGTCGAGTGTCAACTAAATGAGTTTCAACCAGTCTTCAACCGATACATTCAAATTGAACAATGTCACATTTAAAGTTCTTTTCCTGTGTGACTTTCAATGAGTTTGTCAACTCCCGATGGTTTAAATCTAAGATTACAATGTGATCAAACGGGATTCTTTGCGCAAATCTATTTCTTCAGTATTCTTGTATAGGTATCTTGACTATTGAGGCGCGTCTGTATCTTACAGAGCTTTTTCGCTTCAAGTAGGTCACCCTCCTCCTTCTTCCTATTTAATGAGGTCTGTACAAGACAAACTGCAAATTATCACAAACGAGGACCATAAATTATACATTTCAAGTTATTCTTAATAACAAAATTTAACATGCAACCAACAAAAAGAATCAATTTCTTTTACTGTGAAAACTATCATTATTAATTGTTCGTTTAATCGTAATGTAAAAGATACTTGCATTTTTTTATTTATGATAATTGATTGGATAACACCGCTACCCTATACGCCCTACAAGCTTCGGTATGTAAATGAAACAATTTACACCTATCCACGACTCCCCCCAAAACAACTAATCATCAACTAACACACATACCCCTCACCCCATATCCCTACTCCCCCCTCACTATCACTAACAACACCTCATCATTACTACTACCCCCACACCTCCACCCCCCCCCCACACACCTCCCCACATACAACTACAATCACACAACCCTCAAAACAATATACACATAAAAGATACAATCCAGTCGTTAAATAGCAAGATGATATTCATATATATTATATATAATATACTATATAGATTTATATATATATATATACTATTTATTATATATTATATATATATATATAATATATAAATTAAGTATAAATTCGGACTTTAGGCACACAACTCATCTAAGTTTAGTTAATTATAAAGTTTTTGTTACACCGTACCCACACAGGTAAATCTTGTATTACTTCAACAAATCCTTATCATAGCACCTTAACAATGTTTTGCCGAGCCCTAAAACCCAAAGCACTTAAATGATAGGCCATCAATGGATTTATTTTCACCCTCTTCAAACCATGGCTTTTGAAACAATATTAAAAAAAAAAATCAATTATCGGAAAAAAAGGCTAATTCCGTCACATTCTGCTATACTCACAATACCGTCTATTTTAACTGAAAACAGAAAAAAAAAAACTACAAAAAAAAAAAATTTCATTGAACATTATTTAGGTAACCAACAAAGGTTAACATAACCTACACACCGATAGAGGGCCCTTTAGTTACAGAAAAATAACCTATAGTTCATTTTTAATTACATAAGATTTTGATATAAAAAATTTTAGTCACCAGAGAATTAAAAACACTTTTCCGAAATTATTTGAAGTAAATCTGATTGTTTTATATATATATATAATATTATATATAGCTATATTACTATATATATATGATAATATATGAGTATATATATATATATATTATTATATCAGATATGTATATATATATATATATATAATATAGTTTCATTAATTATATTATATAAATAACGCTATATAATTATATATATATATTTATTATATATTATATATTACACTGGCCATATATATACATTAATTTATATATATATATATATATATTATATATTATATATATATAATATAATTTATATATATATATATATATATATATATATATACTTATATATATCAGTATATTATTATATATATATATATATATTTAGGACATATTTAATGTGTTTAGAACTCCTCACTTAATTTAGGTTTAGGTAATTGGGTGTAAGTATATGGTCTATGTTACGTTAGATAGGTTAGGGTTACCACCACCAATTTAATGTACCTTACCCCTAAAATTATTAAAATAATGCTACGCATTAATTGATTGATTTTTTGGCTCTGGAGTCACAACCAGCTCATAAATGAGCCAATATCATATATATATAATATATATTATATATATTATATATGATTTTCATCTTTATTAAATTAAAAAATATACATATCATATATATATCTATTATTATCTTCTATATATATATAATATAGATATACCCAACTATGCAGTATAATTATAACGTGTATGAATAGTATGATACTATTATGCCTTGAAAATCTATTATAGATATTGTAACTATATATATATAATATTATATATTATATTATATATATTATTAATATTATAATATATATATACTTAATATCAATATTAATATATACTATATTAATATAATAAATATATATTATATATATATATATATATATATATATTATTATATATATATATTATAATTACATAATAGATATATACTATATATATACATATATATATTATATATATAGTATTACATACTATACATATATAGCAGCATATTATATATACCATATTATATGATAGTATTAATAAACTTCATACCACTATATACTATATATACATATATATATATATACTATAGATATAATATATTATACTATATAATATTTAAATGCAATATATTCATAATACTAATATTACATTATTATATATATAATATATATATTTATATATATATAATATTATTTATATATTCTATATATTATATTATATATATCATATAATAATATAGTATATATATATATTATATAACTATATATATATATATATATACTTATTTATATATATATCTTTATATATAGTATAAACTATACTATATATATTTAGGGACCATGTTACCGATGTTATCGGGTATCAGGTGAAATCGTGCAGTATCGGGCCATTTTTCTGGCGTATCGTATCGGTTAATATGGCCGATACTTTGCCCCGAATACTTCTTACTTTCTTGAATGAGAAATTTATGAGAAACTTTGATAATTCATATAATAAATCTCAGTTTTCAGACATCATATAGCTATAAGCTAGTACTTCAGGTTATGTTTTATTTTTTTTTTTTTACTTGATTCATTTATGCTTAAGATTTTTTATATATATTATATATTTAATATCATTAATTTCATAATATAATCGTCGCTGTCAAACGGAAAAAAAATCTCAGTACAGTCCTTTAGTTTTAAAACTATTTGAGAGCCATCACGAGAAACATGCCACCAACATAGAATTCAGCAGTACTTTTGAAAGAATGTTTAAGGCGTTATCAGAGGCTGGGGTATTGAAATTGCTGTACCAGAACTAACAAGTTCACAAAATTACCAGACCGAAACATTCCTACTCCGACCCCACAAAACTTATTATCAGGTAACCATCCAGTTTCTATTACCAATTGTCTTTGGATGATTATGATCAGCATTAGAGAGAGCGCTTTTTTTTAAGATCTTAAAAAAATGAACTTTATTTTCTTACTTGCAATATTGTTCATACCGAACAGTTGTAATGTGATTTATGAGAAGATAAAAGATTGTTGTATAACAGTATTAACAAGCGAAGATCTCGAAAGCCAATAGGAAGATTTAGTAAAAAGAAGGGGATGGCAATTTTTGGCTGCGAATTATTTTTGAATTGTTTTTAAAAAAAAAGATCAATGTGATTTTTTTGACTTTTTTTGATATTTTGATTTTTTGGTATTCGTAAACGTCACGCGGAAATAATAATTTTGCAAGTTACAAATATATATCGCGCATGACGTTACGAATCTGAAAAAATTAGGAAAAAATAAAAAAATAAAAAAACCACAATTGATGTTTTTTTAAAAAAATCAAAAAATCCACCGAAAATTGCCATCCTTCGGTTAAAAATGAGAATGGTTTGTATTGGAAGTTGAAATAGGCATCCCCACAGCACAGATCGTCCAAAAGCCGCAATAGACGAACTAGTATCTTGTTCGCAGTCACAAATGTCCGCAAATAATTTACATTTATTGTTGCAAAATACTGGCAAAATCTTGAACCAGTGTCTACTGCTTCAGGTGTGGAAAGCAAGCTTGGTTGTCAACATTATACGATTTCTGAAACAAGCTATTTGAGAAATTAACTCTATTGTGGAGCATGACAAGACTTACTGGACTTGTGCCCTCCTCTACATATCATCGAAAATACTTGACATAGAAAAACTGAAGTTTTATCTCCGGATTATTGACACTCCACCTATTCTCACATGACCACGGCGATTAAAGTATACCATTTACCACGGTAAGATCGATTTTGAGTAATTTATAATTAACATATACTGTAGCTACAGTTTTAGCTTTTTATAAGTTTCATACTTTATAGTATAAATATATAGTATATATATATCTATATCTTATACGTATATATTATATATATTAAATAGTCATATAATAATACATATATATATATAATGATACGTATATAATATATACATAATACATTATATATCTTCTTCTTATATCTATCTATATATCTTATATAATATATGATTATAATACTAATATATATATAATATATATATATAATATATATATATAGTATATGAAGAAATTATTTTTTGTCTGCCCCCCCCCCCCGGAAAAAGAAATTCTGGAATACGCCATGCATTATCCAACTATAAACCTATTTTATAATTCGTACTGAAGGTGGAGTATGTGTCTATGTAAAAACAATAACACTCCTATAACACGTCTCGAGAATTTCTCGAATCTCCATAACTCGATGTTCTTGTCGTCTTACAAATCTTTCCTTCCTACTCTACTACAATTCAATCTGATGCATTCTGCTACCGTTCTTGCCTAACCAGTGAATATGATTTTCATTCGCACTTTTTTGAATTACCCTTACTTGACTTGTTCACGAACCACTGTTACATTTCTCATCCAAAACACTTGACGTGTCCCTCTAAGATTTAGGGCAGTCTTCAATGTACACAACACTAAGTGGATGGGCTTCCCCTCTCATACTGCATTGTAGGTGGCAGGAAGCACTCAATCACTTCAGTACGTTCCCAGACGATCCTAGGAGCGCAACCTGAATTCAAAGAACCTACACCACAGTTCCGGATAGCGGTCCCAACCACTTCTTGAAAACACCACTGAACCTATGTTTTACCACTAGTCCTTCTCTCCTTAAATACACCACCTTCGCCACTCTTATCTAGGATAAATCTGACCAAAACCATGAAGGGCTTAATTTTAATAATTTTAGGTTCAAAATCTCGATCCTGAATAATGCTATTTTTCTTCGGCACTTTATGAGCAGTGCCGATTGGGGCTTTGGCCTTCGCCTTCCTACGCATAACTCACATCTAATTGGACGGTGACTGCTTTGACTCTAGACAGACGCTTAGCGTTCTGCCGAGTAAAGTGGGAGCTGTAATCGTTTTACGGGCCACTGCAAAGGTACATTCCTTTCTTCGATATAAAAACTTATTTCTCCAAACTATATGCCAATAGTGCAAGAAGTTGGGTTATTGTCATAGTCTGGCCGATTCGGCTAGAGACAGGTAGCTATCGAGTGGTGGAAAAAATTCTTGTCTCATTCCTAACTTTGCTAATTTTTCATGTTAACGCTAAGTCGTTGCAGGGGTTACTCTGTCGCGACGGAGCAAAGCTGGAACCTTTGCATTTACGGAAGTGAAAGCTGACCCTCTTGGTCTCGTCCTGACTGACAATCTTCTCTTGAGTCCTCGTTAGCCAACAAACATCTCTTAACAACTACTCCTGTAAATCATCCTTTCTCCTATCTTATTCGCTTCTGGTTCGCTTTTTAGATACTCAACTGCAAAAGATCCCAATCTCTTTCGCTGCACTCATCTTCTACTCTAACTAACCCTGGGACAGATTCTGTCAATTCCTCTTCCATCCTCCTTTCTCGCTCATCAGTGGCCTTGCCTTTACCTGTGATACACAATTTTGACTCGGAATGCACTGGGCTTCTGAATACTGATGAACGTTATTAAGGCGGGTGGCCCGGATGGCGAATTCCTCCCCCGAGTTCTTGAGCGTGTGGTGCTGTCCGTGCTGCTTACCCAGCACCTCCTCCGTTCGAACTATATTCCTCTATGTCTCAATAATAACGCACTTTCCCTCCAGTGTTAGAAGCGGAGCAATGTACCACCACCCATATCCGACAAAAAGGAAGCCGCATTCTGACTCCTTCAGCTAGCTCATATGCCACTATAGCTCTTAAGCCTGTAAGTGTCTATCACAAGACGTCTTTTGGAAACTCCTTCTCAAACAATCTCACTCTCTTAGACCATTCCTGGTAATCTTCATTTTCCCTTACTACATTCGCCAGTACGGCTTTCGCGCTCGAGGTCTACTGGGTGATATACTTTCCTTTTATACAGATTTATGGTTTTCCCGCCCATCTAGGAACTACGGCAGGAGACTTTCGTCGGTGGCGCTTCGACATATCCCAAAGCATTGACCTGCGCTACTGGCGCGCGGTCCATGCTCTCCAAGCTCCCCTACCTCTGGGTTTCCCTCTCTCTTTGCTCCATATTGCTCTAGCTTTCTTTCTCAAATTCGTCAATATTTACGGCATGTTGTTTCAATGGGGCGACTTCTTCTTCTTATTCTAGTCGCTGACTAGACTTCAAAAGCGTTCTGTCGTGTGTCTCCTACTTTAATTCCTGCTTTCATTAATGATCCACCTGAGCAAATCTAACCTCTAGTCCACTCATCAATGGCTTTGATGACTCGCGCCTTTCTTTCTTCAAACTCATTTACATTTTGCTCCATCTTTTTACTTCTAGAATTGCCTCTACGTCTGTTAACATCTATTCAATTTCCTATTGCATTCGCTTGATCCTGGATAGATTTCCGGTGGCGGGTCAGTCTCAAACCTGTAAATTTAATTCTTTAAAAACTCAACGTTCTATATAAGATCTCCCCTCTAAGACACCTAACCCCTTAACTTTCCTAAGGAGGGCTTCTTCGACGGATGGTTCCTCTCGTCTTCTCCTTGTTGACAACAATTAAACATTCTTGCCCACTAAACATAAACGAAAAAAAATTACTTGGAACCCTGCACATCATAAACCGGTTGCCTAGGGCGCCTCCAAAGCAAGTGGGAGTCATTCTGTTAGACTTGCGACTTTTTCCTCCATTTCAATTACTGCCAGCCTACATTAACAAGGGTCTCGATCGCCGCCCTCTATTACGCGATGACTGCTTCTATCATGGGAGGCTCTGATTTCGCACGCCGGGCTTTGGACTCAGGGGTGCGGAGTACAGAAGGCCACAAAGGCTTAAAACTATCCTGTACTTTCTAGTCTCACTTGACCATCTAATCCGTTTGTCGGCGCCGACAGTTGGTGCCTTCTTCACTCTATCTTTTATACCATGTACTCAGCCAGATCAAACAAAAGTGCCTCGAGACCATTATCCTCGCACTCCGCGTAACCACCTACCTTACGACGCCTCAGTAGACAACCAAGGGATGCTCTGATTCCACCGGCAATCATTGAAGTCTTTGCTGTGATATGATAGTAAATACCCCTGACTTACACGTTCGCTCCGACACGCGCTGCTTAAACTCCGTTATGCCTCTGCCCACACCTCTTGATAAATTAATGCATGTGGCCCAATTCACGTATCACATCTTCTGTGTTCCCATTACCTCAATTTACATCTCCGCTCACTTAAAGCCTGTCCGTCTATGTTCATTAGCTGGTTAAATTTGTCTTACGGATTGAATTTTGTGAGGCGTTTTCAACCACTTCCCTTGAAAAGGTATCGCCCTGAGCGACGGTGACAATGATTAAAAACAAAAACATAAATTAAATCAAAGCGTTATATAAGGAATATTATCTAAAGCTAGCTTAGAACAAGAGAATGCCAACTCTTCCGAACACGTGAACCCACTTATCCTAGAATGCATGTCTAAATATGCATACCGCAGGGAGCTATGCTCGGCTAGACAAAAAAAAGATATCACAGAAGTGAGAAGCGCGTATATCCATCAACCGGCAACCAGAATTGATGATGTGTGAGGGTGGATTGGAGACTACCTAGACGCCTACTCTTGAGTGAGATGTTGGATATGCTTCAGAGCTGTTGATAAAGTTCATCGGACCGAAGATCTGGCATTTGACATCTCTTTCACCCTTCCAGAAGGACATCACCCAAGAACCCCAGTCAGAAAAAAGCTCGAAAGCAGTCATCATAGGAAGCAAGATTAATCTCGAATTCTGCAATCTGGTTAACGACAAGGACGGGAATGAGGCTCTACGAAAACATGGAAGCTGCCGAGCAGACAGAGAGATTCCTCTGTTCATGTTGTGGGCATGAACACTTGTGCCCAACATGGTTCCATTTTATTCAGATGCTTGCAGCAAATAATATCCAAGCCCCTCCACTCATCAGTCACGAGGCGAGTCGATAATTTTATTTGTAGTTGGTGATGCATGACCACGCCAACATCCAGGATCACGAGCTCTTTCGCTCTATGAAACTCACTCGCTGATAAGCTGGTTGGCTATTTCATTTATCTGCACTCCACTATATTAGAGAAGTTTTTAGTTTGAATTGAGTATGTAACTCTGATCCATTTGAAATGTGACTCTATATCATTTATCTTCAACACAGCTCATATTATCTCATTATTGAAATTTTTTACTATCCTAATAGAATTTCATGGAAGTCACATAGCTTATTGTATTATTCATTCATTAGTACTCGTGTTCTCAGCTGATTGATGAGTCTCTGATTTTGACTTTCAATATATATTCTCTATGTATATGTAAATTGATTGGATTAATTAATTTGCTTTGTTAAAAATAACTTAATTATGTTGTTGAGATACTCGGTGTCGAGCTATGAGAAGCTTTTAATACAGTGTCCAGTAGGAAGTGTAATGTGATTGAGTTTGAATGACAGACAAAAGACTACATATATTTACAGTATTTACACTTATACCTGTGTATACCTATGTAAAACTATCAGTGTACATTTCTATAACGTATCTCATATGAGTAATTTAGACCTATTAGTATCGTGTGAGTTATACAACCAAATATGAATCACTCTGATTGCTATCTTCTCACATCTTGTCATCTCTTGTACGGCACTCTCTAATTAAATCGCTTCTAGCTATCAGTTTATACGCCTCTTTTTTTTCCCGTCTCACAGAGTGAGATTCTCTCCGTGATATACGCAGCTATACTTTTAATTCCTACTACTAATAGTACTGATGATGCTATATGTGATAGTAATCAGTTATCATAATACAAAAATCTGAGTCTTCTGGGATATCGTAGTATTATTAATATATTACAAATAACTGAATAATAAACTTACCTATTCCCAGTGGTAGAGTGATGTATACAGTTTGTTCTAGTATAACTACTCAGAATACATATTATTTGGTTTTCAATATTCTCATATATCTCTATGTAATAGCTTTCTATGGATCGAAGTCAGACCTTACTCCTACCCCCGATAGCATGATAGAAGAGTTGGCGATTACTCTCGAATCTTACTATCTTTTTTAATAGGAAATTAGTCTACGATCTATAATTTGACCTCTTATAATCTGACAATTTGTTAATCAAATACACCAGTAATAAGAATAGAACATATGCTTGTGTACTGTCATGGCATTCAAGAGACTAAGCAAAATTCCCACGCTACAGATCATAATACATTATTTGTTCATTCATTCTATATTGTCGTCTAAAGTGCCCAAAATTGATCATTAATCTCTTACCCGCGTCCGAGTTATCCTCTTACTACCTCTTTATCATAAATTATACAATTTAAGTTAACACAACCACTTTCAATAAAGGTCAAAAAGAAACTGATTTGGCTGCGGGTCTTCACTCTCAAAAGAAGTTAAATAAACTGTTGTTCCTTCTTATATTTTTGTAGTTTATTTTAAAAGTACAACACGAATATTTCAATTTCAATTATTCGTATTCGAGATTTTTCTCGTCATTTATCCATTATATAGGTTTTAACAACAATAGAATTACAATTTAACAAGATTCTTTAACTAGCACACTACCATATAAAGAATAAACACAAATATATAAAAAGTAACAGTACATGTACGCTCGCAATATAAGATACAGTTCTGTAATAAACATGGCAATGAACGATGAGAAAGTCATCCGCACTTATTAAACTCATCAATCATGACATAAATAAAAGTTACTATTATAGCTCTTTAAGTATAAGCATTGATTTAGACTTTCTTTATTCGTATATACTTCAATGGTTAATATAATCAGATATTCAATCACCTGAAAAGCGAACTGAAAATTATCATAACTTATCCATTATTGCATTTCCTCTAATTGAGCTATCTAGAGCGAGAACTAGAGCCTGTTACTTCCTTATTTGAGTATTTGCATTGTCGTTTACATTCCGCGCTACGTCTACCGATATCATAAATAACATACGCTCTACGGCGTCATATCGTATTGACAAGCACTAGTTACTTATTATCAATTGGATATTGACCTCTGTGTCCTATGTTATTCATTCTCATTTCTTTACACATGAAAATGTGATTCGTCTCTGGTATTGTTAGCAGAATGGCTTCTTATGTCTTGAGTAGTGAGATTATACTTCCAGCACGATTCTGCATTCTTTGCAAACTTTGAAAATTGAAGAAATTCCATCTGCTTTTATCGCACTGTTAACCTCAGTTATTTCGATGGATATTCACGTAGTGTTAATTCTATTCTCGTTATAATGTTGTGAGATAGACTTTCTTTTTACTATGTTACCTTTGAATTAAAGTGTTCGAAAGTCGCATAGCAGATTTCGACCAGTCAATCGAACTTGTCAAAGTCTAACTACTATCCCGAAAATATCGCTTTACATTAGTCATATCTAGATACGCGTCTTTTATTAATTGCTTATCTACTGAGCCCATGGTCTACTATCAGTGCTGTTGCGCGGTATGTTTGCTGAATAAAGGCCAGCTTCCACTATACTAGTGGACATTTTTTTTATAATTTTACCTATTACCGCAACGAGTAACAAAGATAGTCCCTATCCAGATTATGTTCTATGATATAATAAAAATGCAACTGTCTTCCAGGTAGATATGAAGATATTCTTCAGGCACTCGTAAAGAAATGCCTATTTAAAAACATCTAATGAATTGTGTTGGTTTATCCATCCTCACAGACTTATACAGAGAACCATCTAGCTCAGCTTATTAGAAATGTCTTTTTTAAGGTTTTAATCCTTATATCACGCTTTCTAAGTTAGAAACGCACTCCTCTGTACAGACCAGCCAAATCAGACCGACCCTATTCCAGAGAAAGCGACGCAGTATAGTGTGCTAATTCTCGAACGCCGACAAGAGCGATCATTACTCTCAATTCGCAATATGCGCATAATTACGCATTGACCATAGAAGAACAGATCTACTAGAGTTTCTTTATAGTATGTGGAGATTCATATTGTAGTAAGAAGACATCAGATGTATGTGGAAGCGCTTCCACGGATACAGCATAGGTTGCAGAGTAATAGAAGGACGCTCCCGAATTGCTAATTAGTCTTGTGAATTTTATAATTTATCACTCCACTAAAATCACTAACCTTATTAAACCTTTCTCTTCGTCACGAGGGTCGTACGTAAAATGAGTTTCTATATATATTATGGTATAGCTCGAGTCCGAGAAAAAGTTCCTTCTATCCTGAAGCACTATGTCACAACCACTTATATATATTAGACATTCGGCGATACGTATAGAAGAGATAAGCCAACTACAATACTTGGCAGCAAAACAGTCATTAAGGGTATAGTGAACTATGATAGTATAACGACAGGAATTAATAACCTATTTCTGGGCTCTATTAGATATCATCGACCTATAGCAAGCTCGGCGATTGTGAAATCACTATAGCGCCCCAGATACATGCGAAATAGCTGAGTGACTCTATATCAGTGGATGATTCTAGAATGGCACGACCTATTCATATGCCGCTTTAGCTGAAGAAGTAACTGTAGAAGATCCGGAAAAATTCCATCCATTATTAAAGATCTAGACTCATACTCCAGTTTCTTGATGCGCTAGCACATAGCACAAAACTCGATATTTATAGATTATGTTTTCACGAATACCATTAAGTATTTATGTTTAATTATACATGATTACGGT
>JABUQX010067275.1:7500-17100 GCA_015478945.1 Trachelipus rathkii
TTCAATGTGGTTTAGATGGTAAACAATCTTAGGAATATGAGCCATGCTGATAAGGCATATGGTTAGTAAAGAATTAATAAAATGAGGAATGAACGTATTAGAGGGTTTATATTAGTGGAATGGTCAAGAAAGGAATTAATTACAAGAATGTAATAGATGAATGAGAAATTGAGTTGAGAATAAGTAGTTTAGGTCTATAATGGAAATATATATATATAGTATAGTTATGAAGAATGATTATATGATTACGTAGTGGTTATAATATAGCGGATGTAATATATAGGTTGGAGTGAATGTGTTCGGGTATATGTGGGTGCAACGTTGACTAGAACGCGATACTAGGTAGAGATCCGAGTGAGAGCTCGAAGAAACGCTGAGTAACATCACGTGGTGAGACAGCATATTCAATGAATTGGAGAGATTATATTAGTGATGATTATTGGCAGATAAGAGCTGAAGTAAATTATATAATTAAAGGTTGGCCATTAGATATAGAGAGAATGGCTGATGGAGTTTATTATGTAGGGGAGAGTATGTAGTTATTGTTATATATATGACTTCCATTCGATACATCATTGCTGGGCACTAGTAGTCCCATGATTATACATCTCTCTACACCTCTGTGACCGATGACTGTATATATAAAGACCTACCATAAGATATCGAGTCACAAGTGTGCACACGGTTTGTTAAGGATATCCATCAACACTAAGTCTCCCTCAAGGTGATAGACATTATTCTCAACGAAGGAATAGTACTGTGAACACGAAGTATGGCTACACACACTTTTAATCCTTAATATATATTAAACAATAATATATTGGTTCCTTAAACCAACAACATTTAGCATTTTATAACTTTTAAACCTTTATAATTATACCCAATATATCGATATTAAATCGTACCCTAATCTAATTTTACGTCTAGAACAATGTTAATGAGAGAATAAAAGTGAGCGACAGGTAAGGCTGTGGCATTTTCCTTACTATAACAAGGCACAATTCCTTTGAGCTCATAAAGAAATTAATTACTCACTTTCACACTCTCTAATAATTGTCACCTGTGCAATGTTTCGTGAGACCAAGACTTATTTCTTATATTTACCTTTAGACAAATCTGGAGAACGACGAATTAAACGTCCAAAATAACACCACTTATAACCTGTTGTTGAATCTTCGGACACTGATAAGTAAATAATTCAATAATTCACAATAAGAAAGTCATAAATTTGAGGACAAAACCGAGTAAATACCGGGACTATGATTGGAAAGAGTAAGAGAGATAGAATAAGAAAAGAAAATATAATTGAATATACGGTTACTTACTAACATTTCTAAAATAAAATGCCATACTTATAATACCTATAATATAATCTCACCGTAAATAAAGTAGTGATATACTATTCATAAATTCCAACTTTAGGCGAGGTTATAACCACCAATTCCAATCATTATTGGTTCTAGGCAGGAAAGAGAACACTGATTTATTAACTGCTGTTTCCAATTCCGATTGAACTCATCATCCGACGCATCCATAATTATAATCTTTTATCGTAAGCCAAATCTGAGATTTAATACTACCTGTAGATAGATTACGATTTTAAGGTGTCACTAGTCTCTAGGATTACTACATATAATCCTCTATTAAAATATATATATACAATATATAATATCTATTGTTTAATTAACTCTTAAAATTATAATAACATTAAATAAACAATTTAAAGTATTATAATTTATATTACTACTATAATATATATACTATGAGAGTTTACGGTACGGGATCTTTTTAACTTCTTCCCTTGGATATTTTACTCATATTCTATATCCTCTGCATCCTGGTTAAAAAATAACGATCCGATCTACTTTGAATGTTCTTAAACAATTCTGAATCGATACCCACGAATTATCATAACTAACTATATTAATTAATATTATTAAAACCTGAGGAGGAAGTCCCTCTATCTTAACCATTCTTATTAGTTATAACATATCCCTGTCCGCATCAGCGGCCATTACATCTCGTGCGTTTTCCACAGAGTCAAATTATAGCTTACTACGTGGCTTTGTGTAAGCGGCACCATCTCGCTGCGTGATCCAATAGACACTCCTTGGCAAGAACAGTCGAGTATTCAATTACGCGATATATTCATCACTCTCAGCCTCTACAGCGTCTCACCTAAAACCACGATGACCGAACAAAAGTTCCGATATATTTTTTTTTTGCTCATTGCACACACAGTTACCAATCATGATGGGAAAGATGGCCGTGACTCAATTACCTTACACAGTTGGAGAGAGTCTTAACCTCTATGTCTGCGATTGCGACTAGCGGTGAGCAGCAAAATGGAGCAGTCATCCTAATCTCACGCTACTCTAAATCACATCTTATCGTGCGTGCTGCACAGAGAGCTGTGAAGCCGGATCTCGCCCCCATATGAGTTTTGCGTGATCAGATGCACGAGCGATTCTCTTTCGATCGTTCTACCACCTTAGTCATTATTCGCGTGCTCTCTCTATATATTCCCTGACAGTCAAATTCTACGTTCACTTAGAACCATCTCTCTCTCTCTCTCATAATATAGAGAGCCCCGCCGCTTAGCTCGTCCTGTCTCTCCCTCTAATCACTATTACGTGAGGCATACAACCATCATAGGAGCTTATATATATACGAACACCCATGAGGGTGGATCCTATACCTTTATATAATATAATATTATAATAACACATGGAATAACCTTACGCAAGTACCTTCGAATAACCTGATGGATTTAAGAATTACCCTGAGTAACCTGATAAACCGATAAATTAGAACTTTACTCTTTTGAATTGCACTTCGAACTATAATGAATGCCGTGAGTTCATCCTATCACTACACTATCTACCTCATTGAGAAGTAGCCTCTATATGCCTAGTCTCTACTCGGCGATCAGTCGCCTGATCACGTATATCCTCAATCAAAATGGTCATACTACCATAGTGATGCCCAATCGATTCGGGGCAATCCCTATTGCAAGGGTAGCCTACTTATAATATGCTTTTGATTTATATACTCTAAATGTATTCGTATCTCATTATATTTAAAATTTATAATATATACATAAGTTTTTCACTCTAATTTATTAATTTATTTCCTTACCGTTTCGTACGAGCATTCCCCTTCCTTCCTTGGACATTGTGTCACTTATCGCATCACGTCACTGAATAATCCAGCATATATCAACGATCACGATGTATCTCCTTGAGAATGCTTACACTCATCCTGTCCGTATCACGACTATCACCCACGAGTTTCAACACACTATAAAGCTCTTAACTAATGTAGTAACAAACCAGAAAGCGAATATTTTCTTTCTCTTAACCATAATGATTAAAGCTATCTCTAAGAAAAGCTCCATTACCATGTCCGTCCAGGTGTATAGTATACGATACCCCTTCGCGGATGTTTCAAGAATCTAAATAGATGACATATACGGTCTCATCTTTCTTTTACATCACCCTAATCTTGAGCGTGCGTGATCCAAAAACCTGCACACCAGTACTACAGTTCATCGCTAGTTTTCATAATCGTATCAGCATAAAGTTCATCTCATTAACATCCTACATCCCTCACTTAACGTCGTCTATTCAGCTCAGATAAATTTGCCTTTATCTTGTATAATTTCTCAACACATTTTCATCATGCCACGTGGAATAAGGAGAGAGATGCGTCATCATCTATCTAGCGCCACACGCAGGAGTTTAAACATCGCTTTAAGAGACTGATAGAGCAGAAGACGAGAGATGAGTGCCCAGCAGTAATCATCATCCGCTAGAAAATCACTACCTCTCATAACAGAAAATCTTTGATTACGTCCCGTAGCTCACAGACGACTCTATCAAGCGTTGCCATTTCCCCTCGCTCGCGGACAAATCTGAGCCTCGCACAAAATCTGCCCACTATCTTTCGTTTCTCATTCGGCCTCTTTTGATCAGACTCTTGGGCAATCCGGTCTCAATATAGTAAATTTTTAGTAATAACTCTCCTCTCATCCTCTTCTCTCGCACGTCTCTCTCTCTCTATATAATTTAACCTACCTCTATACTATACCTACATAGGTTATAAAATATAAGGGTTTAAAGAATACAGTGTATATTCGCTTTAAGTTATATTAGACCCTTATACTGGTACCAGTACGTTGCCTTTATTAATCAAATGTCATCATAACGGTTTGGTATCATTACCACTACTAGAAAATACTTGTAAGTAGGAACCGGTAATAGTATAAATATGTCTACGTTACTGGCGGATGAATAATTATTTCTAACTCATTCACTCATAACCTGTGTAAATAATACCCTAACTGTAAAAAACTGTGGAGGATACCCACTAGTTGCTTCTTCTTTCAAATGCCATCTTACCAATATGTTTGAATTAATGAAGTTCTGGAGATATTATGGCACCATACCAAAATGTAGCAAGGTGAGATTGCCATACGCAGCTTTGATGAAAAATATCCTACAAGACCTAAAGCGATCCTACGCCACAATCACTGCTGCCCCCACTCCCCAGCTTCTCAGCCTGCTATCCACCCACACAAACTCAATCCGCAGCAGAATCCTCCCCAAAATCCAGTGAAACTCACAGGCAGCACTGGATCTATCTGCCTGTAATTGTCCACGCCACGCCACCGACTCTCAAATTGACAAAAGCAGCCCTTGACTCAATCTCTTGTCCAAAAAGCCATTAACAACCCTATCCCGAGTACTAACCTTCAACAAACCAACAATGAAACTGAGCTGGTTCATCCAACACAAATCCTGGGAAACACTTCTTTTCAAGACACACTGTCCCATGCCTACCCAATGAGTTCTCCAAACTTATGTAAGAGGACTGTCTCTTTGTCTCTTGATTCACCTCCCACCGTTACTCAAATTCCTGTAAAAATGTCCCAAAAGGCAAAGAAAAGAATAAGCCCTAGGCTAAAGTTATTGTTAAAAAACAGAGCGTCCCGAAATTTTTAAACAAAAACACACTAACCCCAAACGTAACAAATGTAACTCAGAAGAGACCTCGCCATAAGTCGCCACTCAAGGGACAAAATCAACTACTTTAATAGATTGTACCCAAGCAATCGCAGCTATCGGACAGCCTACCAATGAACCCTATAATAGGTTGCAGGATAATTCTAACTCTTCCAAGTCTTCCTATAATTCTTCTTCTGAATTTCCAATCTCAGCGCTCCCCAAGGGATTCTATATCTTAACAGATGAAATGGAAAACAGCTCCCAAATATGGAGCTTGATGTGATGAACCACTCTCTTTCTAAAATTCCGGCGCTTCCCGGAGAAAGGCGAATGGAAGACTGTCCAACGCAAAACGCCGCAAGCGCTCTAAGCGCTCTGTTTCTACTGGAGGCATGAATTGGAGGCATGAAGGGAAACCCAGAGGTCCCCATTTCTAACTTAAATCGTCCAATCTCCCAAAATCACTCCCACGACGAATTACTAGCAAAGTCTCCAGTATCGGAACTTGTCAATCCAACGAATCCCATATTGGAACCCTTTATCGCGACCTCAACTCCTTCTCAAAAAGATGACACCTTTTCGGTAACATCTTCCTTCCCCGGTTCCATGGAAGCAACTCCACATCCCTTACACATTTATCTGAATCTGCTTACATGTAGATACTGATTCCAGTCCCATTAATAAAACACGAGCATTTTGGTTGCTCTTCTATTGAACCAATCGAACCCACATAATAAGTTGGACTTGGTTGAAACTCAACTTATCTCTCATTCAATGGTGAAGCTTTTCACCAAATACATACATCTGAAAACTCCTCCCTAAAAGAGTCATACAACCTAACAAATTCTGTGTATGACTACCCTGGCCCCCCAGGGTTTGTTCCCCCTCCTCGCCGAGACCTACGCCTCAACCTTCCCTCTCAATCTGTATCCACCTCTAACATTACCGCCAGTCACATAGAGACAATTGTCTTAATAGACCACACCAATAATATTCATAACTCATCATGACTACTTTTCCTTTCAATGAAATTGTCGTGGCTATTACTCAAATTTCGAAGAACTTGTTCAACAATAAAGCTATGTAACCAAAGTGGTATATATTTGGCAGGAACTTCGACCTATGTCAATCGTGACTTCTTTCAACCATCTGAATATAAATCGCCGTTAACTTCAATAGAAAGAGGTGACAATGATAGGGGAGGGGCAGGAATACTCATTCACAAATCTATCCCCTATTCCCCAGTCCCTCTTCAAACCAAACTTCATGCGGGTAGCGGCAAGAATTCACTTATCCATCGACATTACTATATATGTTCAGTCTACTTAGCTCCGAGTAGTGAATTTACTAAGGTCGGACTTAGCTGATCTTTTTTAAACAGCTCCTACTCCGGTTGTTATACTACGTGACTTCAACCTCCGCCACCACCCCTTATGGGTGACTCTGTCACTTCATCCAAGTCCAAAATCTTAATAGATCTTCTAAACCCCTTTCCCTGGGGTGCCTTAACAACAGGACTCCCTATCCTATGAACGTTTAAGATACACACACTTCTTCTTGTATTGATATTTCCTTTTGCTCCCATTTCCTTATGGATCGTTTTATAAACTGGTCCCGCTTTGATTATTTAATCGGCAGTGATCATTACCCAATAAAGCATTAAATGAGCTTGTTCCAAACTTAATGCAAAAACCCAAACTCCAGCTGGCGTTATGATCGAGCGGAGTGGGCTCCTTTTTATCAGTGGCCACAGCTATCCCTCTTTCTCTTTTCAAACCGATTTCAGACTGTTGATAAGCCTTTTGCTTCTTCCAGAAAGTGGTCATTTCGGCAGCGGAAGCTTGCATCCCGCAGTCTTTCCTCAGGCAGGCGGTCGGCAACCGCCTTGGTGGTCCAAAGAGTGGCCGCACAGAGCCAACCGACGAGAAGAAGAAAGGCTTACAAACAATAAAAAAGAACCCTACCACCCCAAACATGATTATTTTTAAAGCCGCCGCAGCGAGATCTCGGGCCAAATTAATCGTCAAAGCGCTCGTAAACAATATTTTCGAACTTACATATCGTCTGCCTGTTAACTCCACAACTCCCTTTCCTTTAAAAGGTGGAAAGTTACACAGAAAATATCTCGTCGATCTAATAACTCCAACTCGCTCACCCACAGTCCTCCGTTTGGGCCTGATATAACTGACACGTCTTCGCTCCTGCGGTGTGTAGCGGATGCGTTAAGTTAATAGCTTCGTAGCCAGTTCGAGTTTCATCCGTCCGATACCTGAAGCCTGTTTAAAACACTGATAAACTTTCTAGACAGCACTGCCAGAGCTTTCACAGGCGAGAGAGGTGGAAGATCATACCTACAACGCGTTTAAGTCTCTTCTCTCACACTCACGACAGTAATCTACCTGCACAGCGAGTAGCAAAGACGTGCTCTTTGGTCCACGACATGATTCGTATATCATGCTCCGTCATATACATCCGCTCAGCATCAGCCATTTTGCTGGTATCTCATATTATATATTGTGCATAATCTGGAATCGACATTCCATCGAGATTTTCGTATGCTATTTGGATCTAATGCATAAGTAATTTCCATCCCAACCCTGGGAAAAGATCCGAAGAGCTGGCGGATAACCAAGATCCAATTTACTGACGCTTGCCATACTTCCTGTAAATTATGGAGATAAATGGTTTCAGGGCCGTCATTCTCCCTGTAAGTTGTATGTATTTAGATTCGCGAAGCTGGGTTGATCAACACTCCCAGAGACATTTCGTGCTGCAAAAAATCTTGTTGGGAAATTCCAAGCAGTTAGAATTCCAAGTCCTTTGTGATGCTCATCATAGGACACGGAGTATGACGCGTAGTTATTCTTATCGGACATCCGGGGAAGCGCGCCTTTAAGGGAGGTGTCTTCCGTGTCTTTGCTGTTGACCCTTAGAAAAAAGCTACGGTGACAAGGTTCAAACAAACGTCTGGAGGAACGTGGCGCGCACACTCTCTCTAGCCGAGAGTGACTCTATGGTTTTCAGCGCTTATTCTATATTCTTCTTCCAACTCTCTCATTATACATCCAATTATAATTGTTCTTCGTGTGTGGAGTATTCTTATTGAGCATCTATGAATTTTGCCATTAAAGAGAGACATAGGGTAGCTGGACTGCTCTGATTCTGTCACCGTTGTCCAGCCTTACTTTCTGGATGAAGAGCGTTCCCGGCAGGGTAGTTTGTGTTTATAGTGTACTGTACTTTTGCTCTCGGATTTAAATGATATTGTTACCCTTCTGCTTTGCTCATGTATCTATTCCAGCGACTGTTCAATTTTTTCTTCTATTTTTGTCTGTGACTAGTCTTTATAGCATTAGCGCGTTGCAGAGGCTGCTGGCTTTCTCGACGGCAACTTCAACTAGCGTATTGAAATATTTCAAGTGGGCTAGACTCCGTCTTATGGCCTTCCATTTTTCTCCGCCCCAAACATCAGCAGTGCTTTTTTAAGTAAATAGGGACTCGTAGAATTGCCACCTGTTCTTCCAGCGAACCTAAAACCTTATATGGTTTCGCTCCATATCCTGTAACTTGGCGACAGGTCAAATTTTCTAGGGCTCATCCAGATTGACCCGTTAACATAATGTGCACCTGCATATTAAATACACCTTCTAAAAACAACTTGTCATCGCATCCCTTGACACTGTTAAAGTCATTCTCGCCTCTAAAAATCTTGTGGTGCTGAATACGCAATCAGACCTTTTAACGTCTTTACGTAGCCCTTAAATTACCGATCGAAATGTTAATTCTCCATCCAAAACGAGCGATCCGTTAATCTCCTCTGAGCTTTTTCGATCGTTCCCTCCCTGCGTGAGCCTTGTAAGTTGATATCCAATTGTGTATGCCTACTCTCTCTTCGAATAGAATACATTATGTGTAACAAGTTTTCTTCGTTTTCAAACCCCAATACGCTGTCTGCTCTGACACCTTTGATTTCTGCATGAGGTACTTTTCAGAATCCTAATTACTGCGCAATTTGGCAAAGACGGTTCATAACATCTTTAATTTCCTTAACATCCCTTTTCAGAAGGTGCTGCCTTTCTCTCTTTTGACGAAAGGGTACACACCTTGGCTAATTCCCCGCTCCCACCCTTTGCTTGGTCTGACATCTCTCTCCAATATCGTAGCCCATCCTGCTGCCCTGTTAAAGCATCAATTACTCTGTCTCATGCCGGCAGTTCAACGGATGAATTTACGGTCCAAATGTGTTTAAAAAACTGAAAAATACGGCCCTCCTTTAAAAAAAGGGGACAGTGTGGCAGCTTCTTCTGCTGTCTTTCCTGACTGCAACCTCTCCCATAACCCTTCCCCCTTATGCTTCAATTTTTTACAGCAGTATTACGGCTATATATGATGCCTCTTTTTCTCGAATTCTAATACATTTTAACCAAGATTCTTACTTCATATGTTCGTTTATTCCAGATTCGGCTGTAGGCCTAGGCGCGCTATCAATTGTCGCTTAAACCCCTTTAATTCTAGAAAACGCATGGATCAGTCTGTACAAGCAATTTCTTACGGACTTCTCCCACCCGTAAGGAAACAAATTATTTTATGGTTG
>JABUQX010067276.1:0-2500 GCA_015478945.1 Trachelipus rathkii
GTGCATTGCTGTGATTGGTGTGGTTTGGAAATTTTGAGAGGAACCCACAGAGTTTTCCTGTCCATTTGTCATACTGACTAATTGAGTTATAAAATTAAAAGGGGGGAGAGATGAGGAAAAATAAATTGCGTTTAACACTTACAAAAGCTTCCGAAGGTTCCTGTAGTGTTGCCTTAGGAGCTAAATACTGTGCAATGAGTGAGTGCGGATATTCTTTAGGTAATTTTCCAATTGGGTGGCTACTTTCCTATGTCTTTCTTGGTGGAATTCAAGGTCAATGAAAATGAGTTTCGTATTGTCCTTATTAAACTTCGTCTGCTAGGTAAGTAGATGTACAAGTTACTTAAAATGTAAAACTGTGATCCAAAGATACCATGTTTTGTGGGCGTAAATGGACGCCCAAATGAAATTAATTGTTTAACCTTAAGTCAATGGGAACAATTATCCCGCTCTACGTCATGTAAATTGGGCTTTCAAAGGTGACCGGGAATCCTCAATGGCGTCTTTATTAGAATTTCTCGAAGGACAGATAGGTTTAGAAACAAAATTAAGTTCTTAGATAAATAGAAAAAGGAAAAAAAGAGAAAGGTTTTATGTTCCAGCGAGATATAAATTATAAATTCCTGGAATCAATTTTGAGGAAAGGAGAAGAAAAAAATCATCATCCAACAATCTTTTTGCAAATCTTAAGAAGGAATGTAATAAATATATATATATATATATCTTTTATTCCAAAGGAGCTTTGTTTGAGAAATGGCCGTTTTGGGAAACTTTAGACAACCTAACAATTTCAGAGAAAAAATAAATAAAATAAAAGGTTTAAAGATGTGTTTGAAGAGATGGGGAAAAGATGCAAATGGAACCTATAAACAGATACATATATTATATCTGCATTTTTGAAAAAGGGAATCTTTTCGAAGTGCCTATTAATTTAGCCAATATATATATAATATATATATATATAATATATAATATGTAATATATATATATTATATATATATATATAATAATATATAATATAACTTATATATAATAAATATATATATATAATATATTATATATATATATATATATATATATATATATATAAATATATATAATATATATATAATATAATATAAGTATATTCTTAACAATTACCCTGTAATCAAATTGTATTTGTAAATACCCCCTAATGTATGTAGTGGTCAAACACATGCACGCTCACCTGCTAGAGTCCAGGATTCGTATCCTACATGGTGAAAATACATTAGGGGTATACATATAATATATATAATATATATATATATATTATATATATATATAATATATATAATATTATATATATATATATATAATATATATATATATATATATCAGCGATGGGGTTGGGGATGGGTATATCAGATCATCATAATGTTCTATGAAAAATTAAGTTAGTGGGGGCATGGATGGAGAGGAAAGTGATAAGGAAGGAAGTGGAGAGGATTAAGTATGAGAAGTTAAGTGAACAAGGTTATAAGGAAGAGTATGTGAGGGCACATGCAAATAAATAACATGAATGAGAAAAAGGTGAAACTGAAAAAATCTGGACGCAAATAAAGGAAGCTTTTGTTAGTAGTGCAAGAGAAATATGCGGGTATGCTAAAGTAGAAAATAAGAATGTCATTAGTGAGTAGTGGAATGAAGAAATGATGTAAGCGGCTAAAAGTAAAAGAGAGGTGTGGTTGAATGTACTAAAAGCAAAGGATGAGATCTCAAAAGAAAGGTGTTTAGAAAAAATAAGGAGGAAAAAAGGAAGACAAAAAGTTGCATAAGTAGGAGGAAAAATGAGGTAATTGAACAATTTGGAAGGAGGATGAATGGGGACTTACAAGGGAATAAGAAGCTATTCTGGAATGAAGTGCCAAAGGTTAAAAGTGATAGTAATAAGAATCTCCATATTATAATGAATAGAGACGGTGCTTTCGTAACTGATGAAATGGATGTGAGAAGAGTGTTTAGGGAGCACTTCAAAAATCTGCATAACATTGGCAGTAATGAAGAGGTGATAATGAATGTGTGTGGGTTTAATGGTGCAACAATGAAAAAGTATTTTGAGGATTAGGTAATTAGTAGGAGGAGGTAATTGGTAGAGTAAGAAAGATGAAGAATGATAAATTTGCAGGTATAGATGAAATTACTGGTGAAATGATCAAAAATGGTGGGGAGATGGGGATTGACTGGATAAGGAAGTTGTGTAACAAGTGTCTATGGATGGTATAGTTTCAAAGGATTGGAGGAGAGCAGAAATAGTACTCTTATATAAAGGTAAGGAGGATAAGGGTAACTGTAAGAACTATTGGGGAATTAGTTTAATAAGTGTTGTAGGTAAGATATATGCTGGTATTTTGGATAGAAGAGTACATCGCGTTACTGAGGGAATGATTAGCAAAGAACAGGGTGCATTTAGAAGCGGTAGAGGACGTGTAGATCAAATTTCCACATTGAAACAAATGATTGAGAAAATGGAGAGAAGAAG
>JABUQX010067276.1:7500-15000 GCA_015478945.1 Trachelipus rathkii
TATATATATATATATATATATATATATATATATATATATATATATATATATATATATATATATATATATATATATATATATATATATATATATATATATAATATATATTATATATATATATATTTATATATTCTCAGAAATGAATGCAAAGGAATTACTGATGATCGTTATTGTCTTACTGTTTCCTTCTTGTTTTCTGAACTTGGATTAAAAGTCTACATTGACTTCTTTTATATTGATAATAAAGTAATACCCAATAAACCGACGTGTTACAGACAAGAGATATTTACTCTTAACACGCTGATTTTATGCTCTGCAGCCTGTATGGAGCACTCTGACTGGTGTTTGGCTTATTGCTTTGACAAGAACTTAAAACAATGTCTTTTAACCAACTTGATGGTTTCTCCCTATCACCAAGATTCTGAAAAAAGATCAGTTAAATGTCACACGTATTTAAAAAGAGATCTTGCCTTTGTATTTAAAAGAGATCTTGCCTTTGGATCTGATGTTATATCTTCAGGCACCGCTCCCTACTTCCTTCCGAATGGCACAGCAGAGGCACTTGCAAGAGGAATTTACAACTACGCTTGGACGCAGACATGTACTGGTCTTAATTCTAAAAACAACGCTTACATTATGTTTGATCTAAAAAAGTCGTATAACATTCGTGAAATTCGAGTAACTACTCAACCTGGTTTTTATGAACCAGATCTTCCAAAAGGAACTGAAATAAAAGTTGGAAAAAAGAAACCTATTATAGATGGTGATTTTTCAACTTTTACGCACTTTGCAACAATTCCACAAGATGCACAAGGATTGAAGACTTACATTTTTATTTCAGAACCGTATGTTAATGGGCAGTACGTAGCTTTTAAAGTAGCAACTGGAAGAAAGGGTCTCGTTTTGTGCTATGTTCAAATCTTTGAATAGCCTGTTTTTAATGTGGAATAAATTTTCTCTTTTCTTAATTAAAATTATAAGCGTAACAAATTTAGAATAAGAATAGTTTTTTGAATTTTCTTAAGATAAGAAATTATAATATACACAATATTTTGTGTTTTGAGCGATTTTTTATATTATAAAAGTTAATTCAATTTAATTTTATCTTTGTATTTTGGGATGTTTAGGACATAAGATTTAGAATGGTCACAAAATTCTAGATTTGTCATTTAAATAACATGTTTTTGACTGCATGAAAATGTTGCTGTTAAAGTACTTTAACTATTTACATTTGTGAGAAAAATATAATTATCTTCTATTACTGATTAAATCTTGTTCAGTATAATCTGTTTAATTATCCCTAAGTGTTTTTTATTATTTTTTTCAGTAATGTTTATTATCATTTAATTTTGCAATAGCATTGAGTACTAATTATTTACTTCGGAGCAGCAAAAATCAACTTCATGAAACTTTAACATTGATTTATTAAAAAGTAAAGTTAATTTCTTATTCATAAGAAACAAAAGTATAATTTCTTCATTAAACATTTTTCCATCCCATTGCTAATATCTGGTGATGATATAGAAGTGTATCAGTCTGATGTGTAATAGAAAGTTTCGGAATTAAAGAATGCTATTTTTTTTCACAAGCAAGATAAAGAACTTCACGGTCCAACTAAATATTTATATGAAGACATTCTAGAAGTTAATATTTCCTGCTTATTTTCTAAATTTTAAAAAATTTGACCTATGCTGTGCCAATGGGATAGCTTCTACTTACATATGTGAGAAAGACCTTGGTCAATAAATATGCTCAAAAACAAGTTTCGTGTGAGCTTGACCGTTGAACTTTAACAATATGCAACTTGAATGCTCAAGTATAGATCCTAATATTAAAAGCCTAGCAAAGCATATAGCAATTCTCAATTCAAACTAAGGATCGTCATAATTAATTAGATAGCTTGTTGCGGTATTCATTAAGAAATTGGAGTTATTTTTATATTTATTTGTGGAATATGTATGCTAAATAGTGTATTGATAAATGTGGAATAAAAGTTCCAAAGTTTGTCCATCCCTAATGGGATGTACAGGAAAAATTCCATTGCACTTCGATGCTCAGTGCTTCACCAAAGTGGCACCATATTTCCACTCCTTATTACACAGGAGGGTCTATCGGCACACTTTTATTAACACACGCCACAACACCTTCTCAATACACTACCTTTTAACAAGAAGGACAGCTTCTAAATATAGCCCCTCATCTCTCCTTCAATCCATCATTACTTGGGGGTTGGCGCCATCCGGTGATGGAGTTGGTGCGGTCAAGGAATTGCTGATTTGATATAGTACACAATCTTCTTCTTTCATCATTTTCTTCAACATTCGCAGTCTTTATTCTAACTTCCACTTTGTTGAACATCATCTCTCCACATTATATGTTCGTTGCTGTTCACATTCAATAACACATTACAAACTTTAGTGTCATAGTTAAAACAACTGAACACTATTTGAGATCACCATGACAAGACAACTAAAATAATTCGAAAAATAGGAAAGATATTCCTTGAGGCAAAATGGACAGAATTAACACAAATGAGTTAAACAAAGTTTGTGGAAAGTTACGCTGGATTGTTATGATTTAGAAAAGATTTTTAAAAGAATTGATGAAGCTTTAGAGGAGTTTGAGATTATTCAAGATATTGAACTTTCTTCAAAAACCTCTATGAATCTTTTGTCAAATCTCTAATCTCGAGGGAATTGATTATAAGTTTAATTATAACTTTAAGTTTAATCTCCTTCACTCTTCCATTATATACTACATTGCAGTCTTCCTTAACTTAACTTAACCTAACTTAACCTAACAACTTAACTTAACTTAACTTAACTTAACTTAACTTAACTTAACTTAACTTAACTTAACTTAACTTAACTTAATCATATTAATAATTTTTGTGAAAGGTTTTCGCGCGAACATTGATTAAAGATTTTCAAATATTTTAGAAGGTGCAACAGAACTTGAGATTTTTGCTATTAAAGTATTGAGAATGCCAGGTGTCAGAATCAATGTCAAATGAAAATGAGAAAGCAATTTAGCAATTCCTTTTCTTGATAATTTTTCACACAATTTAGGGAGAAGGTACGTTTGCCAAAGATCCATAGTCATTCCATCGATATCTACTAAAATATTTACTAATTTTGTAGATGAATGTAAGTTATACAATCGCATTTGGATTGTTGAAGATTTATCATCTATCTCACCCCACAAAGTGCACTCCAGAAGGATATTTTCTACACTCTGAAAAAGTTCAAAATATGCTTTCTCAATTCGACAGTATATAAAATACGAACAGAACTGGCTTCAATGAGTGTTCATCTTAGCTACGCAAAATAAATGAAGGAAGCTATCAATCATTTTGCTGTTAAGAGAGTTTGAGGATTTTTTTTTATAAACAAAATAATCTCCTTTTATTGTATTTTTAAATTTCTACTAATGTTTGAATATTTTATTTCCCATTTTGTTCAAGAAATGAACATACTATATATATATAATAATATTATTATATATATATATATATTCATTATATATATATATCATATATATATATATATATATATATATATATATATATATATATATATATACATATTATATATATATATATATATTATATTATAATATATATATATAACATATAATATTATATATATATATATATATATATATATATATATATATTATTATAATATATAATCTTATATATATTAATAACATATATATTTTTAATATATATATATATATATATATATATATATTATATATAATATGAAATATATATACATAGAAGGGTGTTTGAAACCCCTTCTGGAACCACATGTCATTCCACTGGGTGCTCCTGGGCTTGAAAATGGAAATTACAGCAGAGTTTTTCGGCTAAACCAAAATGAAGTACAAAAGTATTGTACTAAATTTTACTACAATCGAAAAGGTGAGAGAGCGAACAGTTGAGTGAAGTTTCGCGTTCCACCTGATTGACACATAAAATTGAGTCTCTCTCTCAGATGTTTTATAAACAATTCTTCCTTGCTATTCAGTAAATACAAATGCATGTCAACTGATTGTTTTATACATGCTTGTAATTAATAAATAGTATTAATATGATATTTTACTGTAATATTAATACTTTTTTAAGGTTTATATTCAAAGCTCCCTTTAAAAGGATATTTATTCACAAGGAAAGATATATACGATCAGCCCCCTAAACACAAACACCAGTGAAACAAACGTTTGGCCATTCATTTATATAGAAAGGTTATAAAATGTAACTGGTCGCTGCTTTAGAGGCAACACCATTTAAGTATCAAACTGGAAAAAAATGCTTTCTACTATTTTACAAATCACATTTCCTATAATTTAAAACTATATTATATATATATATTTATATATAATATATATATATATATATATATATAATATATTATATATATTATTAATAGATACACTATATATATATATATATATATATATATATATATATACAGTATATATATATATATATGTTTTATATATATATATTTTATATATATTATTATATATATATATATATATATATATATATATATATATATATATATATATTGAGTTACGGTTACTTAAAGTAAATGCTAATATTTTTTTTATTATCTTGGATTTTTATACTTTAATGAGATTACAGCTATATAATTTTATTCTTAGCCAATTAGGGGAAATGTAAATAATTATTATTATATATATATATTATTAATAATAATTTAATGATTGTGAAAAAAATATTGACAGGCAAAATTTGAAGCAAATTTCATTTCTAGGTTTTCTTTTTGCAAAATAAAGAGGAATACAATGAGAACGCTCCACAGTAAACAATTCTTTGAAAGATTCTTTAAAAGAATTCCTTGAACGATTCGCATAAAGATTCTTTAAAGATTCAGTAAAGATTCTTGAAGGTCCCTTAAAGATTCTTTAAAGATTCTGTAAAGATTCTTGAAGATTCCTTAAAGATTATTTAAAGATTCTTCAAAGATTCTTGAAGATTCTTCAAGTAAAGTGTCCCACGAATCAAGATCTTTAAATCCGGATTTAGCTACCTTCAATCTCACTGCAGCAGAATTTTCATCCTCAAATTTCAATATATATATATATATATAATAATATAATATATATATATATAAAATAATATGTAGCTACCTTATATATTATTATTATATAGAGATATTTATATACTATCAATATATATATATATATATATATACTATATTACCTATATATATTTATATATATAAATATATATATATATATATATATACCATCATATATATATATATATATAACATATATACATATATATAACATATATATATATATATATATAATATACTATATATATATATTATATATATATTATATATATTTCCTCACCCTAAAACCTATCCCACTAGGTGTTTTAGTATAAGCATTTGTAAAAGTTAAAAATTTGCATTATATGTTCGTACTTACCATGCCAACTATATCGAGATACACAATGTGACACTAAGTGCGACTTTGATATTTCACCTCTCCATCCAGTACACCATTGACAATCTTTTCTTCATTCTCATTCAGACCACTTCTCACTTGCTTTTCTACAGAGATATATAATTCCAAGAAAACGGAAAAAAGGAGGTAAAACTCCAGGCAAAGCACAAGACTGTAGAATCTCGATTAACAAAAATTCAAGAAGACACTTTGAGCAAGTGAGGTAGAACACCGGGAAAAGGCCGAGACTGCTACCTAAAGTTCTCGAAGGAAAAAAAGAGAATCTCAACTAAAGGGGTAACTTTTTTTACTTTGTTTTGTTATGTTTTGTTTAAGGGTTTTTAAATCCTTCTAGTAACCTTGAGTTACTCTTACTTAAAGAAATAAGGAGTCAAAAACTTTAAACTTATCATCTTAATTTATATAGGGGACTTCAGACGAGTCCACCTACATACAACTTCAAGTCCTTCCCTATATAATTGGTGATCCAGGAAAAAACACCCAGCACCTTCTGATAACCCACCAGCATTTCACCAGAGTCTGCTTATCACGATGCCGGACAACGAGAAATTGGATACTTACTTACTTACACTCTCTTTTATTGACTCCTTCCTCAACAAGAAAAAGTTCGTCTCCAAAAGAAAACAACCAAAATGAAGAAAAAGAAAAAAAAAACATATAAAAAATCCAACTCAGAAAGCTCCAAGAAAAAGACTAAGACGAACTACAAACAAATACTATCGATATGGATCTCTTTCATCATTTTCAATTAATTTTGGATTATGGTTTGAAACTCATTTTGAATTCCACTACGAACCTTCAGGCTCCTCTTTGAAACCGAATACTCTTTTCAAAACTGGTATCATTCAACTTTCTACATCCCTCCTGGTCGTTTCCTCTTCATAATCTCATAATTGTAATCTCATGTATGAAAATATTTGTATGTATGCCTATCAGATATGCTTATATTTGAATATACCTTGTATTTCATGTATAATATTTCTTGCATTCAAATGTTTGTATGTATGCTTATATCTAACGAATATAATCAGATATGCTTGCATTTGAATGTACTTTTACTTTATATATTATATAACTATTACAATATATCTTCTCACTCTGTGTTTAGCATGGGAAGTGATATAGTGTCTTAAATGTAACTATTCGTAAAAATAAAAAATTTGTATTTAAATTCGTACTTATGCCAAAATCTGCGTAAGCAAAATTTTTGCCATAACTACGTACAAAATTGTATATAAACGCTTTTCCCCTGCCTTGTTGAGTATTCTCTTCGCTTCTCTACTCTAGTCTCTCATTCAGATTCACTTCTCAATTGCTTCTAAGAACTTCGAATTGCAAGAAAGCGCAACTCTCATAAAAGGAGGTAAACTCCAGGCAAAGCACAAGACTGCAGAATCTCGATTAACGAAAATTCAAGAAGGCACTTTGAGCAAGTGAGGTAGAATACCGGGCAAAGGCAGAGACTGCTCCCTGAAGTTCTCGAAGAAAAAAAAGAGAATCTCAACAAAAGGGGTAACTTTTGTTACTTTGTTTTGTTGAATAAATCATCATTTGTTTAAGGATCTTTAAATCGTTCTAGTAACCTTGAATTACTATTACTTAAAGAAATAAGGAGTCAGAAACTTTAAACTCATCATTTTAACTTATATAGGGGGACTTCAGAAGAGACCACCTACTACAACCCAAGTCTTTTCCTATATATATATATTATTATATATATATATATATATATTTATATAATATATATTATATATATATTATATATATATATTATAAATATTATATATATATTTTAATATATATTATATTATATATATATATTATTATATATATATATATATATATATAATATATATATATATATATATATATATTATATATATATATATATATATTATATAATATATATATAATATATATATATATATATATATATATATATATATATATATAATATATATATATATATATATTATATTATATATATATATA
>JABUQX010067276.1:20000-22500 GCA_015478945.1 Trachelipus rathkii
AATATAACAACATAATAATAATCATAATATATTATAACCAATAAGATAACGATTAATAATAATATAATAATAAAAATAATAATAATAATAATAATAATATATAATAAAAATAAAAATAATATATTATTATTAATATTATTATTATTATTATTATTATTATTATTATTATTATTATTATTATTATTATTATTATTATTATTATTATTATTATTATTATTATTATTTTTATTAATTCTAGTTTTTCAGTTTTGTTATTTTCTTTGTTTTTACAATGAAAATATTTTATTATTATTATAATTATTTATTATTATTTTATTTATTAATTATACTATTATTATTATTAATTAATTACTTTGCTGATTATTTAAGACAGCACGAAGGGCAGAACTTTGCATTTGAAAGAATATCAACATCTGACGTTGAGTGTGTTATAAATAGGCTCATGAATTTCAGAGTGTCCCAAACTGGATGTACAAATACTGTAAAAAAGAAATCTCATCCATATTAGACGTCCTTTATAACAACTCAATTGAACTACATCATTATCCAACTGAATTAAAAATTGAAAAATTACCCTTGTTCCCAGGAGTTATGCACACACACCTCTCCCCCCCCCCACGAAAAACTTCCTGGTAAAATTTTTGAAAAATTAGTTCAAGCATAACTTACTAATTACTTGCATAAAATGGACTTCTCTCACTCATAAAATCAGTTTGGCTTCAACCAAAAACCGCAACACAGAAGATGCTCTTTTATTCCTTACTGCCTACTGAAAAACTACGCAAAGCACTAAGCGAAAAACAAACACGTGTACTTTTACTATTAGATTTCTCGAAAGCATTCGATGAAGTTCCACACAACCTACTCTTAAGCAAATTAGAGAGACTTAGTATCACTAATGGTTCACTACAATGGCTTCAGTCTTACTTATCAGACCGAACACAATACGTTCTGTTTAGGGACACATCTCCGGTACGAACTTGTATTTCCACGGTGTTCCCTCAGGGTCTTAATTTTGGGGCCGCTATTCTTTAAAATATATAATAATGGCTTTAAAAATTGTTTCCACAGTTCAATAGACCTCTCAATATTCGGACGACACTGCAAATCTTATATCAAGACCGTAAATATAAACCACACTTAACTGCAAACATAAACAACGAATTAAAAACATTATAGCATCGGTAGAGTCAAACAGACTCTCCCTAAACCTACAAAAAGCAAATTACCCAGTAATAACAAATCAAAAGAACCTTGTCTATCTACATGTAAAGCAGCAAAAGATATATAATTAATGGCTATCGTCTGCCAGGTATTAGGTGTTTATCCCTTGAATGACAAGCTTTCTTTCAAAGAAGACATAAATTGCTCTCATTAGCAAACTATAATATGCTAACTATGCATTCCTTAAGATAAGGAATTTTGTTCCAAAATATATTTTGGAAAACTTTTACTACAGTCTTACTTGTCCTAACCTACTCTACTGTTTTTCAGTATGGGGCTGTGCAAGTCAATACCTCTAATCATCATGCAAAGAAAGATAATTTTTGTAATATCATGATCTGGAAACTACTATTCAACAAATCTTGTCTATGCTAAACTTCATGATTTTACAACCGTTACAGTATGTAGTCACATCTTTAAATTCACAAATGGGAACTGCAAATGATCTTTTGACTAACATATTTGTACAAAAACACAGTTTGAGAAAAACAATCTCCGTAGCACAAGTTCCCTTACCTTAGACAAAGACAAAATTCGCCCTAACGAAATCTCGGAGGGCCATCTCATATAAGGGCATAGTATTATCAAAATACTAACGAGGACATTCCTACCTTCGTTAGGTCTTATTTCTACACGAATGGTAATAATTACCACCAATAGCGATTATTATTATTATTAATTAATTAGAGAGAGAGAGAGAGAGAGAGATGAGAGAGAGAGAGAGAGAGAGAGAGAGAGAGGAGAGAGAGAGGAGAGAGAGAGAACGAGAGAGAGAGAGTAGAGAGAGAGAGAGTGCAGAGAGAGAGAGAGAGAGAGAGAGAGGGAGAGAGAGAAGGAGAGAGAGAAGAGAGGAGAGAAGAGAGAGAGACGAGATGAGAGAGAGAGGACCCAAGAGTCTAGCCACCTTTGAGCAGAGAGATGAGAGAGATGCGAGTGAGTAGAGCTAGAGCAGACGATGCTAGTATTAACGAGAGTAGAGTATATTATCTCTCAATAAGACTATATAGCAGGAATATATTCCTTATGTACATTAATATTCTTATTATCTCATTGACTACTGATCTTATAATCCCTTCTCTTATCTATGTATAATTACTATATTAGAAAGTCATTACTTCATAATTTAATATAAATAGAATTAAAATAATTTTTACTAACACTACGGAAGCTCTCCACACTTTTTGGAAGTGGGTGTTTTAACTCTCTAGGCCTTCAAGCATTTATTACGCTATTTTAAATAAAAAAGTATACTCTATATTAAACTTTGCATTTTTTA
>JABUQX010067276.1:27500-32500 GCA_015478945.1 Trachelipus rathkii
GGGCTAAGGAGAAGGCACACCGGAAAACGAGAGAGGAGCATGTAATCGCAAGAAATGAAGTAAAAACAATAAAAAGAAGAGGTGTGAGAGAGTGGGAGAGTTGGATGGAGTTGGGGAAGAGGGTGGTGAAGATCGAAGAGAAAATAAATCTTTGTTGTATGGTGTAGCGAGATCATAAAGGAACTATAAAAAGAAGTTATATAACATAATTAATGCGGAGGGAGAGGTGATGGTGACCGCGGAGGAAATAAATGAGAGATGGACTGATATTTTGAGTCTTTGTTGAACATGGAGAGGAAGGATGGAGTGCTGGGGGGAGGATGGTCTGCAGATGCAGAAGATGGAGGGGGATGAGTAGCTTATGGAGCAAGAGTTAGAGGAGGCTGTTGCGAGGATGAAAAACGGGAAGGCGTCTGGTGAGGATGGTGTGGGTATAGATCTGGTGAAGGAGACGGGGCTCAAACAAAGACGTATATACTAAAGCTACTGAATATGTGCTGGAGAAGTGGGGTAGAACAATGATCGTGCCGATATATAAGGTAAAAAAAAGATTCTGGTGTTTTGTGTGAAAATTAGAGAGTGCATTATTTCTAACTGAATATAATAGTAAGGTATATGAAAGAATGTTAGGAGAAGATCAGAGGGACAGATAGAGGCAAAGTTGGAGAGGAGCGATGGGTAAGGAAGATAAAAAAGGGGGGGGGGAAACAACGGATCAAAGTCTTAGCTTAGACAGCGTATAGAGAAAGACATGGGGAATTAATTTGGGGTGATGCGTGCTGCGTTCGGGATTTACATAAAAGCCTTTGTTCGGTGTGCTAGAAAAGGTTGTGGGGGATATGTCAAGAGAAATATATAATGGAATTTGGGCGGGAGGATGGAATAAATGTATTTAAGAGCGTTGTACGAGGTGTGATTGTTCAAGTGTCAGGATAACGGGGGACATGAAAAGAGGAATGGTGGTTTTTTCAAGTGGAATGGGGTGGTGATCAAACGAAGGTGTTGTAAAAGTTCGGCCCCTTTGATATATTGCATATTTTCAGCTAACATAGGTTATAAGTAAATTTTTAAAGGCGAGAATGGGTTTTAAAACGACTGGAAGGGGGTGATGGAATGAAAATAATGTGATGTTTTTTGTCTTTTTTTTTGTATTATACAATTTATTAGAGATTTACAATAAAACAAATATACATTCCTGATGAAAAAATAAAGGAGGGAGGCCTGAGATACGAGAAATAAAGTAAGGAAGTAGGTAACAGCGGTGTTATCATATTTTTTTTTTAAGTGAATCGGTTATTGCCTTAAATGGTAATCACAGAGAGAGATAGGGAGTGAGAGAGGCTTGGAGAGAGCATGAGATTAGAGAGAGCCGCATAGCAATGGGAAAGGCAGGGTTGAGAGAGGTACGAGAGAGTACACTTTATAGAGAGGTAAGAGATATTCGATGATTAGGATAGTTTGGGGTTTCTAGATTGGATGGAGAGAGATGCGTGATAGGTGAGAAGAGCGAGAGATGAAGAGAAGACTGAAGATAGCAGGTAGAGTTTCATAATATCATGTTCCATATAGGATGGTGAGGATCGAGAGTCTTACTAGCTAACCGAGTACGGTAGGAAAATTAGAATGTAAATGATATAAAAGAGAGAGTTTATTAAAAGTATTTAAGTTGGTTGTTTGAAGCAGGAGGTAGTGATACGATATGAGAGATGAGAGAGAGAAGAGAGGAACGAGATAGTACGAGGAGTGAGGAGAGAGCAGAGAGGAGCTAGAGAGGAGACGAGAAGAGGTAGAGAGAGCAAGGCATGTGTATTAAAGGTTTGTTATGAAGAACATGTCCGTATAGAATGGTTGTAAACTATAAAAAACAGGGAGAGAGTTTTTTATTTTTTTTTGTTTATTTGAAAGGAGGAGAAGAAGAGAGAGAAGACAGAGATGGAAAGAGAGGGTATGAGTAGATGAGAGAGAGCGGATGAGATAGTAGAGAGAGGAGAGTAGATAGAGAGAGAAAAGAGAGAGAGAGCAGAGAGAGGAAGGAGGAGAGAGAGAGAGAGAGGAGGAGGAGAAGAGAGAGAGGAGGAGATAGAGATGTAAGAAGAAGAAGTAGGAGAAGGAGAGAGGAAAGAGAGACAGAGAGGTTCGGTGAATATATGGGAGGAGGTAGGGGAAGATACGCGCAAAGTTGAATGAGAGAATAGACGGCACTGATGCCGTCATGTGTTACCGTGTGTTGAAGAAGAAATTGATGCCGGCACATATGCTTCGGGGTTCGGGGAGAATCGATGCTGTGTGAGTTTCTTATAATATATTTGTTGTGCATACCGAAGGATCAGAATGTCATTCGCCTGCACTGGCGTAAAAGGAAGAAATCAATTTTGTTTTGAGAACGCACAGGTTGCATTCTTGGACGACCGCGTTAGCCCCCCGAGTTACGTCGGCTGTTCTGGCAGAGGCGTCATTTTGAATCCGTAGAGGTGGGACATTCAGGTATGACAGTCTGGTACCACACAACAATCACAGCTGCTAGTTTGATAAGACACGCCCCAGAATGTACCCAGAGCTACCCGACGGATGATCGGATTGCATTGACGGCTTAAAGAATCGCTCTGTTTTCCGGACAACTGTAGAAGAGGGAGAAGGAATTGATAGAGTGAAGGGATGGACACATTACGGCAAAAAAGGAGAAAGGTCAGCTCAGTGCGAAGGCGAGGAATATAGTCTGATAGGAGAAATGTAATACAATTACTACGCGGTTTGGGTTGGGTTTATGGGAACAAGGGGCCTCATTTGGAGGGAGGGGATGGGTGGCAGAGGAGATAGTGGCGCATGAAAGGTAGAGTACATCTTGCGGAAGTGGATGGCAGGTAGTGGCCAGCCATTGCACGGAGTCCGAAGGAGAAATCCGCGGGAATTAGGTGGAGAGATGAGTAGAGGAGGTGCTTGGAGAGACTACTTCCACGAACATCCGGTCGAATTGGAAAGAATTATAGAACTTGGGCAGAGAGAGAGGAGACAAGAGAAGAGAAGAAAAGAGAGAGAGAGAGAGAGAGAGAGAGAGAGAGGAGAGAGAGAGAAGGTTTAGGGTTCGGGAAGATATGGGGAGAGTAGGTGGAAGATACGCCAAGTCTCTTTGAAGGATAGGAAATTTACGGAAGAAGGGGAACGTTTTATACCTTTTGCTGAAAGGATCAGAATGTTTCCCTGCTGCAGGCGTAAAGAATCATTTTTGAGAACATTTTGACGCGCCATATTGATGTAAGGTGGGAAGAGTTGGACGACCAACACAATCACAAGAAGCAGAATGCAAGTACCGGAGATGAGATTCTTGAGAGAGATTGTAAGAGATAGAGCGTGAGAGATAGAGTGAGAAATGAAATTAAAAGCAGAAAGAGCAGGGCATTTAATGCATGAGAAATAGATAGAAAATGTCCAATTAGTTTAAAAAGGTGGCTTGGGACATAAACTGGAGAGGATGGGATGATGGAGCAGGAGTGGCGAGGAAGTCTTGGCCGAGTGGAAGGCCGTGTAGCAGGAGACCGAGGAGAAAGCCGGGAATTAGGTGGCGAGCGACGAAAGTAGAGGAGGTTTTTTATTATGGCTGGCAAACCAAAGACATCAACTGTACTTACTCCGACATCGTGGAATTGAAAGATATGAGCTTTCGCAGAAAGAGAGAGAGAGAGAGAGAGAGAGAAAGAGAGAGACGAGAGAGAACGAGAGAGAGACGAGAGAGAGGAGAGAGAACGAGAGAGAGAGAGAGAGAGAGAGAGCAGAGAGAGAGAGAGAGAGAGAGAGAGAGAGAGAGAGAGAGCGAGAGAGAGAAGAAGAGATAGAGAGAGAGAGAGAGAGAGAGACGAAAATGGGAAAAAGGAGATACAGACTACTGACCAGGCAGATTAATTGTTCTCCTTGGGAGTTAAGTAAGGAATAAATAAGAATATTATATATAATATATCTATATATATATAGTTATATTTATATATATATATATATGTAATATATATATATATATATAAATATATATATTATATTATATGTTAATATACATTTATATTTATATAATTATATATAATACCTGTATATATATATATAATACTTAATATATACTAGTAATATATATTATATATAGTATATCTCATAATATTAGTATATATTAATATATTTATAGGTAGGAGTATAGTATATATATATATATATATATTATTATATATAATATACCAGAGGTGGGTCACCTGATCCGTTACATGGCCGTTAGCTCCTTACTAAGGAACTTAGTTTTTTCTAAGCCTAACGGAAGTAACCGGACTCGTTACGTACTTGTTTTTCGCTTTCATCAGATAATCGCTCCGAAATAGATGTTCCCGTTTTTTTTTCTCCGTTTAACTTTGTTAAGTCCGTTACATTTTTGGTTTCGACTTTCTTTGAATGCTGATAGCCAATTGACCACCCAGGTTACCGATCAAAGGTTAAAAAATCTTTTATAATATATATATAGTATATATATTATATATATATATATTATATATATATATATATGTATTATATTATATATTATAATATATCTATATATATTATTTAATATATATAATATATATAGTTATATATTGATATTATATATATATTACTGTATATATATTATATATAGTATATAATTACTCACTCTCACGTATACTATATAAATATATATCATATCTATTTTAGCTCAGGAATACACGCGCGCGCAATTTTGCCTAATGGAATAATCGAATAAGGATGGTGACTTCGTAACTAGATCGATGAATGTAGCTAGAGTGTGGGTGGTGGAACACTTTCGAAAGATCCTGCATAAATTTATTGGCAGTAATTAACAGGTGATAGTGAATGTGTGTGAGTTTGGATGGTGGAAAGGAATAGATATTTGGGCATGAGGTCTATAAGTGTCCGCAAGCGAGGAAGGTGGATGATGTCAGAGATAGCACAAGTTGGAAGCGAATGGGAGATCTTAATATCTGCAGGTATAGATG
>JABUQX010067277.1:0-15000 GCA_015478945.1 Trachelipus rathkii
TAAGTGAGTAAGTACATGAGGTGATCCATTCTGATCCTTAAAATATTAGAAATTGTCACAGAAGACTTGTTAAACAGATCTAATTTATGGTAACATAATAAGCATTGTACAGGGTAAAACTAAAATCTTTGGTTTACAAATTGGACATGGGAAAACATTAATTTGGTTTTCCATTAATTAAAGTATCAACGGTTGGACTTTTTACATTCTATATTGGACAAGAGTGGGTATCAGTTTAGTCGTATTAAGCTATAACTTCCTGTCTAAATGTCATCCCTACCGGACACTTAATGCAAAGTTAGTATCACAGGTAACATCGTCGAAAGTGTTAAATCCAGCACATCTCAAGGTATTCTCCAATGGGACACTTTGTAGAGAATCTACTTTGGAACCCACTTTGACACTGTCTGAAATCTCGGAAAAACTTTTAAAAATGTATTCGTGACAGTATTCACGTTAAAGCTGTCCCTGGTCATAACACAGTTTATATGAAAAAGTGTCCGGTGAAGAAACTTTGAGGATATAATTATATAGTGGTGACAGTTAGTTGAATAGAATGTTATATAGTAGAATATCATTTAGAACACCATTCCAAATTTCTTAAGTTGGTAGTGTCATTCCTCTGGGTATGATTTCTCTCGAAGTTTCGCTGCGTATGACTATTAAAAGAGTTTAAGTATCAAGTGGTGAATACCCAAGTGGAAAAGACACCTGTCAACCAAAGGTTTCTTGGCACCGAGAAGCATCTCATAGGGAACCAGAATCACGGACGCTGCTATAGAGCTTATCTCTGTCTCAGAGAAATTCCATTCAGCCTTTTTAAACAGTTTCTTAAATAGAAGACAATCTTCTAATATATGATACATTTAATCAGTCCGGTATAAACTTTTGAAACATCATGACACGCAGATAATTAATCACACTTCCCGGTTCAGAACACTGAGAAGTGTAAGAAGTAAACGGAGGTCAAAAGAATGTTGGTCATCTATTCCTGTGATAAAGAACAATTTAAACACTAGCTTCGAAGGTATAACTTTCCATGATATTAGAGGATTATTGAAAAGTGTTCTCACAAAGCCTTGCACAGAGGTATCGCCTGAAATTACTAGAGATCGGAAAATAAGGTACCTACTTAGCTGTCGGGAAATGCAGAAGAGGTTGAAAGACAGGTAATGAGGCCGTTATCATAAGTGCAAAGAGAGAAAACGAGGACGATTTATTATATGATCTCATCTGGACAGGCATTTGCGATGTTGAGGTATATAATGTTCGACATGTTGCGGCGATGGCAATTAAATACGAATGAGTTGTGGTGTTCCTGAATATCCTTTCTATTGACATGAGATCCAGTTAATAAGCAAGATATATAATCGTGTGCACAGAAAAAATCATATCCACAAAAGATGGTAAAAAAAATATATGTATATCCTTACAGTATTCTTTTTTCCTTTATTTATTTAACTCATTCACATGTCCATATAGACTGTGATATTACATAAAAACGTACAATATACTTGGTATCATTCTGAATATATATATATTATATATCAATTTAACGTTTTTTTTATATATTATTTAATATTTTAATTGGTAAATTTCACAACCAAAAAAAAAATTACAAATCCCATTATATTTAGATAAATCCGCAAGTGTATATCGACTCATAGTTTAGAGTATATATAGTTATAATATATAGTATATATATATATAATATACACCATATATATATACTTTATAGTATATATACTATCATATATATACTATCATATATACAATCACCCTCACACCCCACACCCCCCATATATATAGATAATATAATATATATATATATAATATTAGTATTTATATATATATATATATAATATGATTATATATAGTTATAGTTATATAATATATATATATATATATACTCTTTATATATATATAATATATATATATCTATATATATATATATATATATATACTCACTCACTACCCACACTACTCAAATCACACTTCACCCTACCCTCACTCACTACTAACTCAAGTATTATATACTATACTATATATATATATATATATATTATATATATAATTACATATAATATATTTATATATATATATAATATATATATATATATTATATATAATATATATATAGTATATATAATATAATCATAATATTAATATATATATAATAGTATATATTATATATATATATATAAATAATATCTCGAGACGTTTTAAATTGTCACGGGGCATTTTAAAACATTCAGAGTAGTTATAAAATCTTCAGGGATATTTTAAAAGGTTCCGGGACGTCTAATATTGTAAAATAGGATTTTATAACTTCCTGAAACAACTTGATATGTCTTGGGACAAATGTAAGTGTTAGTGAAAATTTAATAATGCCCCAGGATGTTTAAAACTGTCCCGGAATAGTTTTAGACGTCCTAGGACATTTTAATTGAAGACTTGAATTTCCATGTTGGAACACGCAGAGAGAGGGGGAGGATCTAGTACTGGAAGTTTTTGATGTAAGGGATAGAAACTAGTAAAGAGAACATGTGACTGATTTTGCAATGAGAAATAGCATGGCTATTATAGAAACCTTCTTTATATACAAAGAAAGTAAGAAATGGACATGGGATAGGTAGAACACAGAAGATATTGGGTACGTGGAAAAGTTGGTAATAGATATGATGATGACAAACGATAACAGGGTCTTCGATGATGTGAAAAGCATCCAAACGATTTCTCTGGATTCCGACCCCACAATGATTTTGGGCAAGTTGAGGTGAAAATCACAAAAGAAAACAAAGATAAAAAACGAGGGAAAGATATTGTGTGGAGAAATTGAAGGAAAAGAAAGTAACAAAAATCCCTCGAGGAGAGTTGAAAAAGTTTCAAAGCAGGAATGAATCGGGTTGTGGGAGAAGTCATAGGGAAGAAGAAAATTGGGGAAGGGAAAAAGACGGCATGGTGGAATGAGGTAGTCAAAAATACCCTGAAACATAAAAATAAAGAATATAGAAAATGGATGAGAGCGAGAAAGGAGGAAAGTAAAAGAGAAAACACAAACCCAAAAAATCATGTAGAAGACGTGATGAGAAGAAGTAAATACTCTACATGAATTAGAATAGGAGGAGAACTGACGGAGGACTTGCTGGGCACGAAAAAACTTCGATATGGCATGGCCAAGGCCATGATAAGTAAAAAGAGCCCGAAACGTATGTAATCTTGAACAAAGAGAGAAACCTACTCTTGGAGGAGGAAGAGGTGGCGGAGAAATGGAGGGAGTATTTCAATAAGTGTTTTTAATGTTGAAGGAAGAGGGGATGGACGAGGAGTTGGAGGAGAAGCTCCTCGGTGCGAAACAGAAACAGGAGAAAATGGGAATGATTGGAATGATAGAGGTAAGAGAAGTGCTTAAAAAGTTGAAAAGTGTAGGATAAGACGATTTGAGTAACGAATTACATAAGACTGCAGAAGGAATTGTCAGATGGTTTATAGAAATTCTCAGTAAAGTTTGGAATGAGGGTAGAATTTCAGATGATCTGATGAAAGCAATTGTTTGTACAAAATGCAGATGAAAGGGAACATAAGAGAATGTAGTAATTATAGAGGAATAGCACTAGTTCCAGCAGCGAGTAAAGTACATGAAAGAAATCTGGAGAAAAGATTAAAGACATGGACTGAGGAAAAAATTGAAAAGTAACAAGATGGTTTTAGACCGGGGAAAAGCACAAAAGATTTGATACTTTATTTGAAGATGATAATAGAAAAAAATCATAGAATGAAATAAGAATATGTATGTGGCGTTTAAATTTTTGGAAAAGGCGTTCGATGGGATAGAAAGAGTAAGAAATTAAGGAGAGTACTGGAAGATCAAGAATACGGTATACCATCGAAATTGAAAGCGACGATTAAGGGCATGTTCGGAAATCTTGGCGGAAACCTTGGCGAATTGAATAGTCGTGCAAAATCTTTGCATTACAAGAAAAAACCTGACCAGCAAGGAGCCTGTGCCTTGAGATTAAAATATACAACATAACCTTCTAGTTGAGAAACTTAAATTTTTTCGGTCTCCATTTCATAGCAAACTGGGACGTAATGAACAATTTTGCGATAGAAATGATTGAGGATGGAGAAGGGTTCAAGTATCTGAGAGAGAAATTTCCACTGATGGGAATTTGTGCGAGAACTGAACATCTATTCTAATATATCTAAGAGTAAAAATTTAGTTGTTTGATCTTGCCTTTAAAACAGGATATAAAGAATGGTTGAATTGTATAAAACCCACATGTGCACATTATGCCCCCCCGCTCCCCAGTGAGGTTTTTTTGTTGGTAGACAATATTCAAGATTCGGAAAAGTTTCAGTTCTTTCTCAAAAAATAAAAATATTATATCGAATAATCATTCATCTATGTAAGTGGTTAGAAATCTATCATTTTATTTAATGATGCATTAGAAATCGATAAGTTCCCAAATGCCTACGAAACATTTAGGAGACGAAGAGGGAAGAGGATTTTACCATACAATTTCTTTTGTTTTATTTTTTTGTTATAATTGTACACTTTATTAATATCAACATTTTGAAAATTTTTAAATATCTGGTCTTTTAATGTGCGGACATGGCCCCATTATCTGAAAATATTAATACTCTCTCACCAAAAAAAGTATTAAAAACTACGTCTTACAATCCCCCAAAAATTCCAACAATATTAGGCCCATGGGTCCCTTTCTCTAAAACTTCAATAATTATTAATTTGGGAGAGAGTACTGTCTTTTTCCGGGGTTTTACTACTCTAAAAGGGGTGGAGCAATTTAACCCCTATAATTACACGGAATCTGGTGGGGTCGAAATGAAGGTGATATATGCAATCGGCAATTGGGAGAAGAAGATTCCCTATCATTTGGATATATCTTTTCTTACCATGTTATTTCAATCATTGAATGAAGATACAAGAGTAAATAGACTTTAAGGTATTAATGGTAATATCTTTAGCCTTTCCCAGCAAAAACTTCACCTCTGGTATGGGTTTACTGTACCCTTAGAACGAGATAATTACAGGAGAGGACAACGCCATCAAATAAAATCCTTAAATTAGATGCAAAGTCAAAGAATGAATGGGCGTACTCTTCAAATAACTGAGAATGTAAGTAATGAACTATATAAAACGACTTTCCCAATATTAAGGATTTCTTGGGCGGGCATCTCTCGAGAGAGTTTTACAATTTAAATGTATCAATTTAAAAATATGGTTGAAAAGTAAAGTTTAATTTTTTTATATTGGGCATAATTTCTCTGACACTCAATCATTTTTTTATATGATGTATCTAATTAAAAATTAAAAAACAAAATAAATTAATAAAAGAATAAAAAGTATAGGTGAAAAAGCTTGGATGGAGTATGTTATCCAATTAAAACAACGCTGTTCATTTCCTAAAATAGTAATAATATTAATTCATAATATTTGTCTAATTAATAATACGTTTGGTAAATACATTAACTTAAAAAGAAAGCTTGTTAATTTATATTTATTTGTTATCGTATTAATTTATCATGTAATTATTTAATCATTGACGATGTTTTAAATTATGTGTACTTTTCCTGCTAACCTAAAAATAATAGGTAGTTTAAAACTTATTATTACATTACCCTATTATTTGAAACACAATTGGAAAGGCTAGTAAACATTTAACACTGGAATCACTTTTTCACTTAATGTTCATGACTGGTAATCAATTTGATTATAATAGCTGGTACTTAGCTGAAAACAATATAAAATGAATCTTAAACTTAACTTACCCATTAACAATCTTAATATATTATTACTTTTAACTTAAACTTCAAACGTGACATATTTGTTCTAGCATTTTAAACTTAATATACTTATATTGCCTTATCAATAAACTTACCCCTTAATAACCGGTGTATATGGACTTCAATCTGTTGTATGAAAGCCCATAAAGCCCCTACATTACTATGATCACATGGCCTGATGCGCAAATAAAAAATTAGCACGGAAAAAAGATGAAAAAGTCTATTCACCCTAAGTATATTAAAAGAAGAAATATGTATGAATTTGGGTATTAATACAATATAATTATGGTAGTACCTAAAAATAACTATATATATAAAAAAAATTGTAAAACTAATTTACTATCAAATAATAAAATATTTATCATATATAATTAATATGTTATTATATAGTATATTCTATAAAAAATAATATATAATAAATGTATTAGTTATACTTATTTTTATATAGGTAAGAGTCAAAACAACTTTGATTATTGTAATGGTAATATAAGACTACTTAAAAGATATTAATTAATGTACTATAATAAATATACAATGAAACTAATAATTATAAGGTATGACGAGACTAAAAATTATTTATAAGAGTGTATATTATGGGCATCCACATGTTTAAATTATTTATTTTAAGCGTTTGGTAAACCGGCTATGTATAGACTTTTGTTGAAAATTATTGGGAATTGTTTTAACGTTACTCCTATTTTTAAATGTATTAGTTATTTGACTAATGTATATGTCAGTAAGAGTATAACTTTTCACCTCACTTATAAAGGCTACATACATTTGAAGTAGACGTTGATTAATGTGTAGCATATATGTGCAGTGAACTTTATACAATCTCAATATATCTTGCCTTTATTATAAAATTAACTAATAAATTCAAAATATTTTATAATAAACATAAAAATTATACCAAATATAATCTAATTTGTAATCTCAACCTACATGTGTTGTTGTGAGTTGATGTACAATAGATAAACTATTTTTGTAATTATTGTATACTAATTAATCACTTTTATTTGTGCTAAATAATACAACTAAATTTAATTATCTAATTTATATATATCTTATCTAATCTTATCTTTATACTATTACTACTATCTATTCTATAATCTATTACTTAATCTATCTATCTATCTATCTTACTTCTATCTTATCTATCTAATCTTAATCTATATTTTATTATTAATATAGATATATATATATATATAATATATATACTATAGTTATTATATAATTAATTATAATTAATTATATATTATTATATATATATATATAATATATATATTTTATATATAAATTAATTATATTATATAATATTAATTATATATAGTATAAAATAAGCGAGTCTTAAAACTTTAAAAGCCGCATCTAGACTGTGAAAAGGAGTCCGCCGACACTCACCCCACACTCACCGTGGTAGCCTGTGAAGCAGTGGTCGGACAAAGAAAAGTGCCCTTCTAGTTCCCCACAGAGGGTGTTTCCACGTCTCACAGCTAACCAAAACTAAGCAAATTTAACGCAAAATGAGCACAGGACGCAAGCTTTGAAAGTGAAGGAGATTATAGTTCAGTCAGGAAAATCCACAGAAAGATGGTTGGAACTCCCAGAACAGAGGTGGAGGAAAGAAGGAAGCACGCAGCGAACTAGCCTGGAGTTAATATCAAAGCAAAACATGCGCAAACACAGCACCCTTGGTGCTACGCTGGCGTCGTAAAGTGGTGGTACTGCGAGTTACAAGTTCCCTCGAGCATCTTCCGCTGCGGTACCCTCCCCTATAGAATAAAGGAAAACTTACCAACATCGCGCCGCAAGATAGAGGATGCAGAGTGAAGTGGGACAAAAGTACAGGAACGTTTATACAGTCTTTTTGGCCTTTGACTCGCCCCGCTGTCCAAAGAAGCCGGATGAAACCAGAGCCCCTCCCCAGATATGAAGCAGTACTCCATAAAAGGGCGATGAAACCTCTGTTGGAGTCATGAAAAGAGAAAAAAAGTCTCGCAGTCCTAAACAGAATTCCCAGTTTCTTGAGGCCGCCCTAGCCACCGGTGTGATGTGAGGTTTCCAAGACATTTTTTTGTTTATGTAAGCGCATAAGAAAAAATTCTGAACAGGAGAGACGAAAGAACCGTCGACAGAGATAGGAAAGTTGGAAAGGTGTTTAGAGATGGTACTACAGGCATTGCGGTTGAACTGTAAAAGAGATTAAAATTTACAGGTATGAGACGATCCCCGGAAATTCTATCCAGATCTGCGAAAATAGAATTGGAAAGCTTGAAGACGAGAGGCAATTCTAGAAGTAATAAAGGAGCAGAATTAAAATGAGTATGAAGAATGAAGGGTCGAGATCATCGGCATACGCGTTGATGAGAATCACCAATAGCAGGTAAGAGTAGATCAATGTAATGAAAAGTAAGGATAAAGTAGGAGATAAAGAAGAACCCTGAGGAACAACCAATATTGACAGAAAAAGAGAAGAAGAAATCCGCTCTGTCAACAACAGCCGATATTGATGATTTGAAAGTTGAAAATAAACTAGACATAAGTAAGCAAAAGAGAAGGAGGAAACCAAAGGGAAGAGAGCTTGGAAGCAGTGAGCATTGACGCGTGCCAATCCCGGTCAAATGCTTTGGGGATATGTCAAGCGCCACAAAACGGCAAGTCTCCCATAGTTTAAGGGCCGGAAAACCATAATAGTAAATAGGAAGTTATATTAAGCCAGTAGATAGAAAGCCTGCGAGCGGCCGAAAAGCCGGTACTATCGATCGGAAAGAAGTGGAATGAGAAAATTCGAGAACTAAGAATTGAGAGTTGAGAAGTGGTTCAAAGATCTTAGATGAATACAAGTGAGGAGCGTAATAGGCGGATTAGTTGTAAGGGACTTTTTGAATTTTTTGTCCTTTTTCTCTTGGGAAATCTGGATAGATTTTGTCGTGCGTGCTTCCATTACTGAGGGAAAGTGTTAGTATTCTGAGACCTAGAGAATATAGCTTTGAACGAGAGGAGGGGGTCAGCGGCGGAACACGACTGCCTCAAAACAACGGAGGAAGATCAGGGCCGGCCCGCCTTCCAGGAAGTTCATATTATAGATTTTTCAGATGCCCATGCACTCCGATAAATTATCACTAAGGCAAAGGCATAGGATACTGGCGAGGGGAAGGAGAAGGAAGAGGAATGGCCAGAATCATCCAGAGTTGATTTAGAGGAAAATGGGAGTGGACGAAGAGATTGGCCTTTTCAGTTTGGAGAATTAGCAACAGACATAGAAAACGACATAAGAGGAGGAAAGGCATGTTTACAGAAGTTGTGTAGAGATGTTTTTGGCAAAGGCAAAGATTTGTCCAGGTAGAACCAAGGAGGTTTAGAGGAACTTTTCCCGTTTTGATGAAAGCAGAAGCCCGTTTGCGGCTCGCCGATGAGTATCTCTTTCATCAACGGATTTCTTTTCTAAGCTGAATGAAAAAATAGCAGAGTGATAAAAGAAACGAAATTTTTCCACCCGATTACGGCACTGTCCTCTACCTAATGGAGAGAAAAAGTACGGTGATCGAACCATGGAGGTTATGAGGAGAGAAAGATTTTGTCGAAGAATGAATGAATTTGCTCATATATTTATATATATATCTTATAATAATTTATATATATATTATTATATATTTATTATTATATATATTATATATATATATATATATATATATATATATATATATATATATATAGTAATTATATATAATTATATAATATATATATATATATGTATTAAATATATTATATATATATATATTATTATATAAATATATATATATATTATATATATATATATATTAGTGATATTATATATATTAATTAGTTTATTATATATATATATGTATTATATATATATAATATTATACTATATTATATTATATTTAAATATTATATGTGAGGGTGTAATATTATATATATTCATTAGTGTATTTAAGACCTCCACCATTCATCCTCCATCTATCATGAGTGATATTCGTAAGGGGATGGTTTGTCTGGGATATATATATATATATATATATATATATAATATATATATTATAGTATTTAGAATATATATAATATATTAATATTTATATGATATTATAATATATATATATATATAATACTAGTGTATATGTGAGGTAATATATATATATATATGTATTATATTATATATAATATATATATATATATATATATTATATATTAAAAGCATTCGCTATAAACAGTTTAATGAAGAAGGTTTTCTGGCTTCAATCATTTTTATCTTGGATTAAAGATATAAATGTTGATTAAAACAGAATGTCTTTATAAAGATAAGTAATAGTTTTGTTTTACAGCAGATTTTGTTGACCAAAAATAACACCAAACTGTAGCTTTTTTCGCTCTCTGACGTCTAAGAACGTCGTTTTCGGTAGGTGTTTGTTCTGTGTCTGTAGTCATTGTTTTGGTATTTCAGTTTTTTGAAAACCTTTGTTTTTTGACATTGTGTCGAATCCTCCACCGGTTCATTTTTTCGAAATGACCTTAAACTTGAAATATACCAAGATTGGACTATATTATCTGTAAAAATTTTAGGAAAGAATTTGATTTCCGACCCTCCCCATATTCTTGAGCAATTATGTCCGATATTTGACTAGCGATATTTAGCAACTTGGTCCCTAATCTTTTCCTACTAATTTTGGTGTTTTCCAAATGAAAAATTTAAAAGAATTTTCATAATCCTGATTCTAACAATCTGCATGTTTTTCAGGAGACATTTGTAGTCCGGGGGAAGTTCAACATTTTTTATTTAGAATAATTTTTTGGGAATATGCAGCTAGTTTTTGATTTATTTTCTTGTGAAACGAAATTTTCCAAGAAATAACTTTTTAAATTTATGAAATTTTTCGTTTTCATAGGTCAGAAAAATTTTAAGTAAAAAAAGTTATTAGCCGGACTATAAACAAACTTCTAAGCCGTGAAAATTTGCATGTGAAATCGAAATATTTAAGAATATATTATTAAATCTTATCTTTGCACTCACTTTTCAAAATAAATGATTTTTTTTTTTTTTAGAGGTGAAACAACAAATTTAAAATAGTTGATATAGTTTGGTACAGGGTCTTGATTTCCGCCTCCTTTTGTAATGGAGACTTTCTTTTTCCCTCCTTCCCATAAATGATGTAAATTTTGGCAGCTGTCGGGTCCACCCTATGTTTCGATAAAGGGTTGTAAACTGTTAACTAAAAAATGAAGATTTTAGACTAAATGGGTATATCCTATCCTGGTGCGGGTCCCTGCTCTACTTCCAATGTCCACTCTTTTGGACCCTCCTTCTCACTCTACCTCTTCTCGCCTTTTTTCCTACTGGTACATACATGGACGTCACTATCCTCTTTTTCATGGTATTCACAACATACTGCTGCAATTATATCTCGGGAGGAAAGAAGAGGTTTTGACCTCTGTTCCCAATTTACTAAATAATACAGCACAGTGTTTTGACAAGACTTCTGTTATGATAAACACTAAAATGAAAGCAGACGTAATGATAAGAGAGGCACAGTACCGTGTGACGAACGTGGATCAAAACTTTACTGGGGACGCTTTCCTCTTCCAGAGTCGCACCAAAGATATGTCAAAGAGGGGTTCGTCCTGTTTCCCCTTTTTCCCGTCTTATCAACAGGATTCTGTAGTAATATTGGATGAACTTCCAACGGATAAAAAAGCTTTGGTCGTTATAAATGGGGTTCCTCTTTCTTTCTTTCTTCCCAACGGCTCCCATTTGTTTTCTGTGGGAACTTTTTTGCCTTCCATCAAAGTTTTTTTTTCTGTGGCTGTATTCATCTTCCTCTCTTAAATCAAAGAAGAGAGCCCGCTTGCACAAGCGTTATCACCTCACAAGTTATCGGGGTGAAAGAAATTGCGGTTAAGGCATTGGGATTTGGGTGGTTTTTTTCTTTTTCCGTTTTATTTTTTTCTTTTTGTTATTTTTCTTATTTGAAAAGGTGACGTGTATATATATATAATATATATAGTATATATATAATATATATATATATATATATATATATATATATATATATATAACTATCATATATATATATTATATATATAGTGTATATAATATATATATATATATATATCGTTATTATATATAATATACTATATTATATATATATTCCAGTTCAACGATCTGAAGGAGTGTGTAGACAACTCAAACTTCTACACTTTTATAAAAATTCCTTGCAAGAAGGCGATGACTTCCCAAATGGTTCATTTTCGAATGTATGATAAACAACACTCACTAGAATTCATTAAGCTTTGTACTGGTGAATGTGGACCATCGTACAAGGGCTTCAAATTCAGAAGGGGGACAGATGAAAGATATGTGCAAAATATTTTGGTTCTTGAAGACAATTTTGAAGTCCCGAAGAAGACGATAGAGTATAGGTACTCTGATGATATAATCGAAGTTACCCATATTTATGATTCAAATGACATGATCCTTTGTTTACATCCCACGGGTACCTTCCAAATAACTCGTATACTCACCCATGGTCAACAGCCATCGTATACCAGGAATAGGGTTGGCAGGGTAGATTTTCCCCTAAATTTATTTGACCAATTAGTTTACAGCAGTGATCCTTCAAAAATTAAAATTCTGGATTTTGCCAGGATTTAATTTTAAAATTTAAATACTATATATATACAGTATTTTAATATATAAAATATTATATATATATATATTATTATATATATATTATATTATATATATTATATAGTATATAATATTTATAGATATATATTTAATATATAATATATTAACTATATGTATATAATATTATATATGATAATATATATATATATAACTTTTAAATACAGCTTACATACATAAATAGAGATATACTATATTCAATAAATTATATTTTATATATATATATATATATATATATATAATATGATATTTATATTATAAGTGTATATATATATATAATATACTATGTCCCAGCATATAGACAAACATCAATATAATATATATATTATTATATATTATTATATTTTAATATAAATATATATGTATGTATTTATATATATAATAAATATATATATATATGTATATATATATATTATCTATATATAGTATATAGTATATATCTTTAAATGAAAAGTATTAATTTTTAAAATTATTTATTATATATATATATTAGTAAAGGTTGGCATGATAGTTCTGTCAGGTTAGCTCAATCTTGTTAATCCTGGTTAAGAACTTCAATATTTATTAATTTTTAATAAAACTATTATTCTTTTTAATTATATTAGTTGTCCATTATAATATATGTATATATAAGTGTGTGGGGGTGGGCGTGTGCTTGTGGTGCGTATATCATAATTGTATATATTATATTATTATCTACATATGATATATATATAAACATTAAATCATATATTAATTTATACTAATATAGTTTAAAATTTAATATATATATATATATATATATATATATAATTAGTGTGTGGTGTGTGTGTGTTGCGTTTGTGAGTGAGTGTGTGAGTGGTTGTGTCTTGTGTGAGTGTGTAGTGTGGTGTGTAAGAGACAGGGAATAAACTACCCGACAGAAGAACATTCGAATAAATGTGTGACACAGAGATTATGATTTATTGATTCTTGTTGTCTGATCTATGACAGTAGAATTGTTAGCGTCAGAAGAACAGAGCTTGAGTCCGAAAAATGGATCGGAATTTTTGAAAAAAAAAAAAAAAAAAAAAAGTTAGCAATAACCAAATAAAAAAAAAAAAAAACAAAAAAAAAAAAAAAAAAAAAAAAAAAAAAAAAAAAGAAAAGAAAAAAATAAAAAAAAAAAAAAAAAAAAAAAAAAAAAAAAAATGCAAATTTATTTCCTTCTTGTTGATGATGCCACTTAAAAAATCAGTTTAAGTTACATATCACGTTCGCGAACAAGATAGAATCGAGTCTTTGCTGTATTGTTTTAATAATTAAATTTTTCATTTTGAAGCCGACATTGCCCGTTGTTATTATTTTTGAGGACAAGCAATGTTTAATAGCTTGGCTAAATATTTTATTTTTCCTAAGTTCTTAAATGAGAAAGTTTCTTTTTTTGTTTGGTCAGTGTAAAACGAAAAATTCTTTCAATTGCAAGAAAAGGAACCATGAAACAGAGCATTCTTCTCGTGTTGATTAAGAACCAAGGGAAGCAGCGGGAGGAAACATTAAGTCCACCACAACGTTAGAAAATAGACCAGATCTACCACATGCTTTTCTCTTCTACCGAAGATGGAGTGTTAGGACCTGGAGGTTCTGATGAGGTTCTGTGAAGATGAGAGATCTAAAGAGTAATTGCTGGTGACTTCCTGCCGAACAATGCAATTTTCAGAATAGAATGTACTAATAATTTCATTATTATAATAAAATTACTGTAGCAAAAAGGGAAAAAATTTATGACATTATTTTAGTGATACGCTTTGAACTTATTGAAGTATATTTATTTCATTTCTAAATTCAATAACTATTATACATTGTTGAACTACTACTAAAGCAAAAAATATTTTTCATTATTCCTTCAAGTTAAAAAGGTGAAAATATACATCAATTTTGGAATACAATTTTCAGATCATGGAGGATGATTATGGAACCAATCATGAAAGCTTTATAAATGACAAGCGATGAAAGCCATTGAAAGACTTAGGACATTAGACATACGGAATAGGTTAGCCAACATAAAAAATACAATAAATTTATTTTAATATTGATTTGTCTAGTACAAAATCTAGGAAAAACCAACACAGTTCAAGAATAGTTTAATTCAACAATTAATTGCACTATTAAAATGTTTATGTTATTGCCATTTCATGAGAAAACAAAACACTTTAAATTTTTCAAAGGAAAATCAGCAATTATTAATAAAAAGTTTTAAAATATTTTACCCATTGAAATGTTCAAAGTTAACTAAATTTTACTGCTGCAAAGTATATTTTCTATTTTATGAAAAATTTCATTTTTGGGACATTTGCCTCTTTCCATATACCATTTTTATGTATATATATAAAAAAAATATATTACATTTAAGCATATAACAAACGAGTTTATCTTTCTAAATTAATGATTTTAAAACTGAAAGGATAAGACAATAAAAGAAAGAAGAAGATATAAAAAGTGAGAAGAACAGAAGAGATGTGGTTGAAAAAGCA